>WNWK01001890.1:77500-242460 GCA_009830355.1 Cherax destructor | reverse complement strand
AAGCTCCTGTCCTTAATGTTTGTTGCTCGAGGTAAGGAGCTCCCTGTCCTTATGTGTGTTGCTCGACGTAAGGAAGCTCCCTGTCCTTAATGTTTGTTGCTCGAGGTAAGGAAGCTCCCTGTCCTTAATGTTTGTTGCTCGACGTAAGGAAGCTCCTGTCCTTAATGTGTGTTGCTCGAGGTAGGGAGCTCCCTGTCCTTAGTGTGTGTTGCCGAGGTAAGGGAAGCTCCTGTCCTTAGTGTGTGTTGCTCGAGGTAGGGAAGCTCCCTGTCCTTAATGTTTGTTGCTCGAGGTAAGGAAGCTCCCTGTCCTTAATGTGTGTTGCTCGAGTGAGGGAAGCTCCTGTCCTTAATGTTTGTTGCTCGACGTAAGGGAGCTCCCTGTCCGTAATGTGTTGCTCGAGGTAGGGAAGCTCCCTGTCCTTAGTGTGTGTTGCTCGAGGTAAGGGAAGCTCCTGTCCTTAGTGTGTGTTGCTGAGGTAAGGGAAGCTCCCTGTCCTTAGTGTGTGTTGCTCGAGGTAAGGGAAGCTCCTGTCCTTAGTGTGTGTTGCTCGAGGTAAGGAAGCTCCCTGTCCTTAGTGTGTGTTGCTCGAGGTAGGGAAGCTCCCTGATACTTGAACAAAATTAATGACACATTGAGGTTAGTGATCGCTCCTGTTTTTTAAGAATATTCAAGCAATGCTACCTCGGTAATTAATGAAAAGGTTTCTCTAAACTGCTGTTTGCAGCCTTTTAAATGACTCTTAAGCAGATATGTTATCGAGGGCCTAGGGGAATTATTCGACTTTCATTTTTTCTCTTATGTACGAACTTCGTCCATGTTAAGTAATGTATTTATTGTTTGACAGAGTAAATTGTGTTTCAGTTGCTGCAACCCCGTTAAGAACCATATTGAAGACTGGTTTAAAATAGTCTCCCATAGCATCTTCTTTGTCTTCTGTGATCCGGACACTATTAGTAGTTGAGTTTTCTCTCTCTCTCTCTCTCTCTCTCTCTCTCTCTCTCTCTATCTATCTATCTATCTATCTATCTATCTATGTATCTATCTATCTATGTATCTATCTATCTAACTCCAGCCATTGTTTGATACACAAGTAAAAACCTTACACATCCAGACCTCCAGTCACCCAACCCTCCCAGTCATCCAAACCTTCCAGTCATCTAAACCTCCCAGTCATCCAGACCGCCTCAATCACCCAAACCTTCCAGTCAACCAAACCTCCCAGTCATCCAGACCGCCTCAACCACCCAAAACCTTCATGGCTTGCCACGGTAGACACCGCAATTTCACACACGGGCAGATTTTATCGCTGGCACCGTGACGTCCCTGCCCTTATTTCTAAGTCTTGTCTCAAAACATGGTGTCGCGGTCCTGTCTCAAGACACGGTGTCGTGGTCCTGTCTCAAGACACGGTACCGGTCATTGTCCTGTCCAAGACACGGTGTCGTGGTCCTGTCTCAAGACACGGTGTCATGGTCCTGTCCAAGACACGGTGTCGTGGTCCTGTCTCAAGACACTGTGTCGTGGTCCTGTCTCAAGACACTGTGTCGTGGTCCTGTCTCAAGACACGGTGTTATGGTCCTGTCCAAGACACGGTGTCGTGGTCCTGTCTCAAGACACTGTGTCGTGGTCCTGTCTCAAGACACTGTGTCGTGGTCCTGTCTCAAGACACGGTGTCGTGGTCCTGTCTCAAGACACGGTGTCGTGGTCCTGTCTCAAGACACGGTGTCGTGGTCCTGTCTCAAGACACGTGTCGTGGTCCTGTCTCAAGACACTGTGTCGTGGTCCTGTCTCAAGACACTGTGTCGTGGTCCTGTCTCAAGACACTGTGTCGTGGTCCTGTCTCAAGACACTGTAGTCGTGGTCCTGTCTCAAGACACGGTGTCGTGGTCCTGTCTCAAGACACGGTGTCGTGGTCCTGTCTCAAGACACGGTGTCGTGGTCCTGTCTCAAGACACGGTGTCGTGGTCCTGTCTCAAGACACGGTGTCGTGGTCCTGTCTCAAGACACGGTGTCGTGGTCCTGTCTCAAGACACGTGTCGTGGTCCTGTCTCAAGACACTGTGTCGTGGTCCTGTCTCAAGACACGGTGTCGTGGTCCTGTCTCAAGACACTGTGTCGTGGTCCTGTCTCAAGACACTGTGTCGTGGTCCTGTCTCAAGACACGTGTCGTGGTCCTGTCTCAAGACACTGTGTCGTGGTCCTGTCTCAAGACACGGTGTCGTGGTCCTGTCTCAAGACACGGTGTCGTGGTCCTGTCTCAAGACACGGTGTCGTGGTCCTGTCTCAAGACACGTGTCGTGGTCCTGTCTCAAGACACTGTTCGTGGTCCTGTCTCAAGACACGTGTCGTGTCCTGTCTCAAGACACTGTGTCGTGGTCCTGTCTCAAGACACTGTGTCGTGGTCCTGTCTCAAGACACTGTGTCGTGGTCCTGTCTCAAGACACGTGTCGTGGTCCTGTCTCAAGACACTGTGTCGTGGTCCTGTCTCAAGACACTGTGTCGTGGTCCTGTCTCAAGACACTGTGTCGTGGTCCTGTCTCAAGACACTGTGTCGTGGTCCTGTCTCAAGACACTGTGTCGTGGTCCTGTCTCAAGACACTGTGTCGTGGTCCTGTCTCAAGACACTGTGTCGTGGTCCTGTCTCAAGACACTGTGTCGTGGTCCTGTCTCAAGACACTGTGTCGTGGTCCTGTCTCAAGACACGGTGTCGTGGTCCTGTCTCAAGACACTGTGTCGTGGTCCTGTCTCAAGACACGTGTCGTGGTCCTGTCTCAAGACACTGTGTCGTGGTCCTGTCTCAAGACACGGTGTCGTGGTCCTGTCTCAAGACACGGTGTCGTGGTCCTGTCTCAAGACACGGTGTCGTGGTCCTGTCTCAAGACACTGTGTCGTGGTCCTGTCTCAAGACACTGTGTCGTGGTCCTGTCTCAAGACACTGTGTCGTGGTCCTGTCTCAAGACACTGTGTCGTGGTCCTGTCTCAAGACACTGTGTCGTGGTCCTGTCTCAAGACACGGTGTCGTGTCCTGTCTCAAGACACGGTGTCGTGGTCCTGTCTCAAGACACGGTGTCGTGGTCCTGTCTCAAGACACGGTGTCGTGGTCCTGTCTCAAGACACGGTGTCGTGGTCCTGTCTCAAGACACGGTGTCGTGGTCCTGTCTCAAGACACTGTGTCGTGGTCCTGTCTCAAGACACGTGTCGTGGTCCTGTCTCAAGACACGTGTCGTGGTCCTGTCTCAAGACACTGTGTCGTGGTCCTGTCTCAAGACACTGTGTCGTGGTCCTGTCTCAAGACACTGTGTCGTGGTCCTGTCTCAAGACACGTGTCGTGGTCCTGTCTCAAGACACGTGTCGTGGTCCTGTCTCAAGACACTGTGTCGTGGTCCTGTCTCAAGACACTGTGTCGTGGTCCTGTCTCAAGACACTGTGTCGTGGTCCTGTCTCAAGACACTGTGTCGTGGTCCTGTCTCAAGACACTGTCTCTAGACACTGTGCGGTCCTGTCTCAAGACACTGTGTCGTGGTCCTGTCTCAAGACACGGTGTCGTGGTCCTGTCTCAAGACACTGTGTCGTGGTCCTGTCTCAAGACACTGTGTCGTGGTCCTGTCTCAAGACACGGTGTCGTGGTCCTGTCTCAAGACACGGTGTCGTGGTCCTGTCTCAAGACACGGTGTCGTGGTCCTGTCTCAAGACACTGTGTCGTGGTCCTGTCTCAAGACACTGTGTCGTGGTCCTGTCTCAAGACACTGTGTCGTGGTCCTGTCTCAAGACACTGTGTCGTGGTCCTGTCTCAAGACACTGTGTCGTGGTCCTGTCTCAAGACACTGTGTCGTGGTCCTGTCTCAAGACACGGTGTCGTGGTCCTGTCTCAAGACACTGTGTCGTGGTCCTGTCTCAAGACACTGTGTCGTGGTCCTGTCTCAAGACACTGTGTCGTGGTCCTGTCTCAAGACACGGTGTCGTGGTCCTGTCTCAAGACACGGTGTCGTGGTCCTGTCTCAAGACACGGTGTCGTGGTCCTGTCTCAAGACACGGTGTCGTGGTCAGTATATCTCAAGATGAGAGAAAAAGGAGAGAATCTCTTCGGCTTTCAGATTCCGCTTTTTTAACCCGCCTCTGAAAGAGGGACTGATACCCGTTCCTTAGCTTGGTATTCCTTCTTGAGTATTGTTGTCATTGACAGGGAGCAGTGAGAGCTCTCTCTCTCTCTCTCTCTCTCTCTCTCTCTCTCTCTCTCTCTCTCTCTCTCTCTCTCTCTCTCTCTCTCTCTCTCGAATCATTGACTGAGGTTGATAAGAGTGTATGATTCAATGGGTTGATTTATCAGGATGATAGAGAAATTCTCAAGACTAAGAGAGCCTACTCAACTCTGTTGTTGTCGTTGCACAGTGGGTGACGGCTGATGGCAGCAACCGTGATAACCCAAATAGCGTCTACCCCCTTACCCATGTATCTCCCTCCGATTCACCCATGAGTCTCACCGGACTCACCTATGTTCCCCGATTCACCATTACATCCCTCTGATTCACCTATGCACCCCCACTCACCCAAGCCTCCCCTGATTCATCTATGTCCCCGATCCATCCATGCCTTCCCTGACTTACCTATGAATGCCCTGACTCACCCATGCCTCCCAAGATTCATCCATGCCTTCCCGACTCACCCCATGCCTCCCAGATTCACCCATGCCTCCCCCGATCACCCATGCCTCCCCCGACTCACCCATGCCTCCCCCCAAATTCCCATGCCTTCCCCGACTCTCTCACCCATGCTTGGCACGCTTAAACCTTCTCTAATTTGCATGTTCAGTCTTGCCAGTAAGCCTGAAATTCCGATAATATGGCAGTCGGCAAATGTGATTTTAGCTGAGCTCAAATCTTCGTTTTGGGACGAGGAAATGGCGGGGGAAGGAGGAAAGGGGAAAAAGGGGGGAAAAGGGGGATGGGCTAAGAGCGAGTGAGGGGGAGGGTGCAGGGGGACAGAGACGAGAAGGGACGTGAAGGGGTTCGATCCAGATCTGCACAGTGAAATCACTCCCTACCAAAGCAGCAAGAGGCACGTTAGACGGTGCAAAATACTCCCAGTAAAAAGCAGTGGTATAGTGAGTGTACTAAGAGAGAGACGGATCATAACGAGGAGGGGCGGGGCCTATAGGAAAGGAGTGAAGGGACTTACAACGAGGGAGGGAAGAGACCTATAACGAGGGAAGGAACAGGGCCCATAACGAAGGGAGGAAAAGGATCTACAACGAAGGAGGGAGAGACGTATAACGAAGGGATGGGAGAAACGATAACGAAGGAAGGGAGGGACCTATAACGAAGGAAGGAGGGACCTATAACGAGGAGGGGAGAGACGTATAACGAAGGGAGGGGAGGGATCTATAACTAAGGGAGGGGAGAGACTTATAACGAAGGGAGGGGAGGGACCAATAACGAGGGAAGAGGCGAGGGGAATGCCTGACATATGAGTCGGCGTTGATAATTTATTCTTACATTGATGAGATTTATTCTGATCCTCTGGCGAGGCCGAGGCGCCACTAACTCACTACTGCCTCAGATTACTTCAAAGTTTACCCTGAAACACAGAACTTCTCTGTCTGTGTCTTGCTTCTTGTTGCTTCCTCTGTGTCTTGCTTCTTGTTACTTCCTGTGTGCCTTGCTTCTTGTTGCTTCCACTGTGTCTTGCTTCTTGTTACTTCCTGTGTGCTTCTTGCTTCTTGTTGCTTCCACTGTGTCTTGCTTCTTGTTGCTTCCCTGTGTCTTGCTTCTTGTTACTTCCTGTGTCCTTGCTTCTTGTTGCTTCCACTGTGTCTTGCTTCTTGTTACTTCCTGTGTGTCTTGCTTCTTGTTGCTTCCACTGTGTCTTGCTTCTTGTTGCTTCCACTTTTCTTGCTTCTTGTTACTTCCTGTGTGTCTTGCTTCTTGTTGCTTCCACTGTGTCTTGCTTCTTGTTGCTTCCTCTGTGTCTTGCTTCTTGTTGCTTCCCTGTGCCTTGCTTCTTGTTACTTCCTGTGTGCTTGCTTCTTGTTGCTTCCACTGTGTCTTGCTTCTTGTTGCTTCCACTGCTCTTTTCTTCCTTGCTTTTGCTTCCTCTGTGCCTTGCTTCTTGTTGCTTCCATTCTCCGTGTTCTTGGCTTCTTGTTGCTTCCACTGTCTTGCTTCTTGTTGCTTCCTGTGCCTTGCTTGTTTGCTTCCTGTGCCTTGCTTCTTGTTGCTTCCACTGTGTCTTGCTTCTTGTTGCTTCCTTTATTTGCATTCATCCAATTCTTTACAGGGTTCTAGCCTAGCCGTAGCTCTTAGCTCTTTGCTCTTTTCGCTGAAGTTACTGATTTCTGTCCTCCATCGCTCCATCATACACCTAAAGCTGTGTATGGTGTTTGCCTCTACCACTTCTTCGTCTCGATGAAATGAATCCTTTTCAAATTTTTTTTTAAATCTGTTCTTAGGTTAACTACTGAAGCATATTCCCTGAAGTTTTATAATTGACAAGGGATTCTTTCTGTTGTGAGGGTGACTGACAAGTGATTCTGTTGTGATGGTGACTGACGAGTGATTCTTTCTGTTTTTGTGGGGGGAAGGGTGACTGACGGGGGGTGGGGGTTTTTTGTTGTGATGGTGACTGACGAGTGATTCTTTTTTTATTTTTATGATGGTGACTGACGAGTGTTTCTGTTGTGATGGTGACTGACAAATGATTCTGTTGTGATGGTGACCTTTTACAGTGATTCCTTTTTGGTTGCTATTTTTATGGTGACTGACGAGTGTTTTTTGTTGTGGGGGTTTTTTTGGGGATTTACGGAGTGATTCTGTTGTGAAGGTGACTGACAAGTGATTCTTTTTGTGATATTTTTTGCAGATGTTTCTCCTAACCCCGTTGCCAGTAGTGCCACACCTCCGGGTTAGTTTCAGTGTCTGGTCTTCTCACTCTCTCTCTCCTCATGATTTTACTTTCTATGACTGAATTAAAAGCTACTCTCTGACTACTCTCGCAACATACCCAAAAATCATCTTGGTGGTTATGTTTCTCATTAATTTAAATTTTTTTGCAATCAGTGATACGTAGTCTTCATTTTCCCCTTTGCAGGTTATTATATAACATCAACAACAGAATGTGTCCAAGCACTGATCCTTGAGGGACTCAGGTGCCACTTCTACCTTACAGAAGACATTAAGTATTTCTGCCTTAATTTCCCTGCTACTCCAGCTTACTCCGCCCATTTTGTATAAGCAACCTTCTGCGTGGTGCTGTCAAATGCTGTCTTGCAGTCTTGCTGTCTTGCAGTCGAGGAGTGTACAGTCTACCCAATCCTTTCTGTCCTTTATTTCTGATTCTGTCTTGAAACGAAGACATTCGCGTAGTAAGATTTATCATCGATAAACACATTCTGGTTGTCTCTCGTGTATGCATTCCTTCAAAGTGCTCAAATATTTTTTTATATTGTCTATTCACTGTGTATGCTTGTTGATTGTGTGTGTGTGTGTGTGTGTGTGTGTGTGTGTGTACTCACCTAGTTGTGGTTGCAGGGGTCGAGTCACAGCTCCTGGTGTGTGTGTGTGAGAGAGAGAGAGAGAGAGAGAGAGAGAGAGAGAGAGAGAGAGAGAGAGCGCAATTCCATTTTGTTTTAAACCTATTAATTTTTCCTCTGTCCTATGTTACCCATGTAAATTTTCTCCTATAATAAATATTCTCGAGGTCTGCTTTGTTTCGTATGAATGACTTTGTGTACAAATGTACATAGGAACACTTTTTTTTCATAAATATCTATGTATATAGTTGTTTCTTCATTTGGGCACTTAAAGTTAGTATTTTATCTAAGAACTTTGAAAACTATTGACCATTTGCCGTAAAAGCTTGAGGTATAATCTCAGCATTATTAAATCTTGGATACAGGTTGAGCCAGGGTGGCCACACTTTTGTAAGGGTGTGAGGAGTGCTCCTTGAATGCTGCCAGGGGAAAAGGTTTTGATCCTTTTGCACAGTTGTAGGCGTGGTGTTTGAATGTTGCAGGAGGAGGTTGAAGGTTCTGATATGTCTTGGCAGAGATACAAGTATAATGTGACAATTATACAGAGGAAGAAATGAGGCAAATTTGAAGCGGTATACCATGACGATGTGAAAGTTACAAGAGAGAATGAAAGAAGCACCACCATCACCAGCAGCACCACCAGCACCACTACCACCAGCAGTAACATTACCACTACTAGTAACACCTCCATCATCAGCACCACCACCACCACCAGCAGTAACATCACCACCAGCAGTAACATCATCACCAGCAGTAACACCACCACCAGCAGTAACACCACCAACAGCAATAACACAACCACCAGCGTAGCACCAGCAAACAGCAGCACCGTCAGCAAACACCACCACCACCACCAGCAGTAACATCACCACTACTAGTAACACCTCCAGCATCAGCACCACCACCACCAGTAACATCACCACCACTAGTAACACCTCCAGCATCAGCACCACCAGCAGTAACACCACCACTAGTAACACCTCAAGCATCAGCACCACCACCACCAGCAGTAACATCACCACCACTAGTAACACATCCAGCATCAGCACCACCACCACCACCACCAGCAGTAACACCACCACCAGCAATAACACCACCACCAGCAATAACACAACCACCAGCAGTAGCACCAGCAAACAGCAGCACCGTCAGCAAACACCACCACCACCAGCGTAACACCATCACCACCAGCAGTAACACCAGCAGCAGCAGCACCACTAGCAAGCAGCAGCACTACCAGCAAGCAGCAGCACCATCAGCAAACAGCACCACCACCAGCAAGCAGCAACACAACTAGCAAACAGCACCACCACCAGCAAGCAGCACCACCACCAGCAAATAGCAGCACCACCAGCAAATAGCAGCACCACCAGCAAGCAGCAGCACCACCAGCAAACAGCAGCACCACCAGCAAGCACCACCACCTCCATCAAACAGCAGCACCACCAGCAAACAGCAGCACCACCAGCAAACAGCACCACCACTAGCAAACAACAGCACCACCAGCAAGCAGCAGCACCACCAGCAAACAGCACCACCACCAGCAAACCACCACCAGAAAGCAGCAGCACCACCAGCCAAACAGCACCACCACCAGCAAACCACCACCAGAAAGCAGCAGCACCGCACTTGCAGCGCACCTTCAGAAGCAAGCAGCAGCACCACCAGCAAATAGCACCACCAGGAAACAGCAGCACCACCAGCAAGCAGCAGCACCACCAGAAAACAGCAGCACCACCAGCAAACAGCACCACCACCAGCAAGCCCCACCAGCAAACAGCACCACCACCAGCAAGCAGCAGCACCACCAGCAAACAGCACCACCACCAGCAAGCAGCAGCAGCACCAGCAAACAGCACCACCACCAGCAAGCAGCACCACCACCAGTAAACAGCACCACCACCAGTAAACAGCACCACCACTAGCAAACAGCACCACCACCAGCAAGCAGCAGCTCCACCATCAAACAGCAGCACCACCAGCAAACAGCATCACCACCAGCAAGCAGCACCAGCAAGCAGCAGCACCACCAGCAAGCAGCACAACCACCAGCAAGCAGCACAACCACCAGCAAGCACCACCAGCAAACAGCACCACCACCAGCAAGCAGCACCACCACCAGCAAACAGCACCACCACCAGCAAACAGCACCACCACCAGCAAACAGCACCACCACCAGCAAACAGCACCACCACCAGCAAGCAGCACCACCACCAGCAAGCAGCACCACCACCAGCAAGCAGCACCACCACCAGCAAGCAGCACCACCACCAGCAAGCAGCACCACCACCAGCAAGCAGCACCACCACCAGCAAGCAGCACCACCACCAGCAAGCAGCACCACCACCAGCAAGCAGCACCACCACCAGCAAGCAGCACCACCACCAGCAAGCAGCACCACCACCAGCAAGCAGCACCACCACCAGCAAGCAGCACCACCACCAGCAAGCAGCACTCGCGGCACCAACATCAGGCAAAGGAATTATTTCCTCATATGACCATAGTGGATGCAATCAGCTGTATTGGCCGGCGCTGCCAGCTGGCTGCGGAGACGGCGGCGGCAGCAGCAGCGATGGCGGCAGCGGCAGTGGTGTCGTCGTCGTCGGCGACGGCGGCGGAGGCGGCAACGACGGCGCCACCTGGCATCTGGTACAGTGATCCAGTTTCCTCTTGAAGACTTGTATACTTGTTCCGGTAATACCTCTGGTATCTGCAGATAGCAAGTTGAATAGTCTTGGACCACGGTGCCCCAGCACACTGTGGACGTGTTTACAAGACCTGGTGATGTGGTGAGTGGTGTGAGCGTGGGCATGAGTGCTGAGGGAGTGGTGTGAGCGTGGGCATGAGTGCTGAGGGAGTGGTGTGTGCG
This sequence comes from Cherax destructor, assembly GCA_009830355.1. Taxonomy (NCBI): domain Eukaryota; kingdom Metazoa; phylum Arthropoda; class Malacostraca; order Decapoda; family Parastacidae; genus Cherax; species Cherax destructor. The sequence goes on along the minus strand of WNWK01001890.1, from coordinate 232,064 downwards.
TAGTGTGTGGCTGGAGAGGCGTTTGGGCGTGTAGTGAGGGAGTCGTGATGGTGTGGTGTGGGCAGTAGTGGTGGAGAAGCCTGTGGGCGTGGGCAGACAGACCTGTGGGCGTGGGCAGATGAGTACTTCACACAGGGGAGCTGATCTTGTTTGACTGGTTACATGACCAACATGCACAGGAATTCTGCTTGGCTCTTGCCATGTGTGGTCATGCACAACACCTTTACTGTCCTACGACTCGGTCAACACTAATGCATAAACCTTGTGAAATATACACTCTTGGTAGGGGGTGTGGCGGTGGGCGTGACTTTCCTGGGCTGGATGAGAGCTGGTGAGTATCAGAAAGATAGCCGGGGATAGCTTCTGAAGGTTATCTAGCGAGGATCGTAGCCAGCTGGCCGCCATTGCTGAGGTTTCGTCTGAGAAGATGTGAGGTGTGTTTGGGAGAGTAGATTTGTGTTAGCCAACTTGTGTATGTGTTGTATTTGGTGTTGGTGGAATGTCAACAAGACAGAAGTGGAGGTGTGATTGTGTGTGTACTCACCTAATTGTGGTTGCAGGGCTCGATTCATAGCTCCTGGCCCCGCCTCTTCACTGGTCGCTACTAGGTCCACTCTCTCCTTGCTCCGTGAGCCTTATCATACCTCTTCTTAAAGCTATGTATGGATCCTGCCTCCTCTACATCACTCTTTTGATTGTTCCACTTCCTGACAACTTTATGGCTGAAGAAATACTTCCTAACATCCCTGTGACTTATCTGAATTTTCATCTTCCAGTTGTGACCTCTTGTTGCTGTGTCACATCTCTGAAATATTCTGTCTCTATCCACCCTGTCAATTCCTCTCAGTATTTTATATGTTGTTATCATGTTCCCCCTATCCCTCCTGTCTTCCAGTGTTGTCAGGTTAAATTCTCCTCGTAAGACAAACCCCTCAATTCCGGGACTAGTGTTGTTGCAAACCTTTGCACTGTCTCTAATTTCTTGACGTGTATGACCAGGTGTGGGTTCCATACTGGTGCTGCATACTCCAATATGCTATTCTCTGGATTGCCAGGCGCCCGTATGCTACAGCAGTTATTTCGTTGATGTGCGCCTCAGGAGATGCGCTCGGTATGATGCTTACCCCAAGATCCTTTTCCTTAAGTGAGTTTTGCAGCCTTTGATCTCTTAGGCTGTACTCCGTCTGCAGTCTCCTTGGTCCTTCCCCAAACTTCATAACTTTCTACTTGTTGGGGTTAAACTTCAGGAGATATTTGTCAGACCAGGGTTACAGCCTGTCCAGATCCCCTTGTAGGCTTAACTTATCTTCTTCTTGTATTCTCCTTATTAGTTTCACATCGTCTGCAAACAGGGACACAATTCCGTCATATCATTCACATATACAAGAAAGAGCACCGGACCTAGGACTGATCCTTGTGGAACCCCACTCGACACATACACCCACTCTGACACCTCGTCTAGGACCGACACACTGTGTTTCCTTCCTGTCAGGTATTCCCTGAATGATTGCAGTACTGTCAGTAGTAGTAATCTTACCAACCGTTAGTGAGTCACAAGCCTTTCACGTGATCACTGTCCGTTACTAGTCTTTCTGCTGACCAAGCCAGGTCAGAGGTCACCCTTTGAATGCTGTGAGCGTCCCTTGCTCACTAGCCTCAGTTCAAGTCAGGATAGCAGAGAGTAGACAGGCACAGGCTCTGAGTGTTCTTCCATTATTTTCTCCAATATATAAGTTACCAACCAAGCTGCGTTTGTATTACCAAATCCATTCAAGAACCCCACACGACAAATTGGTGGCAGCGGTATGGGCATGTGTGTGTTAGTTACCATTTTGTCCTAGGCACATGTCGATTGTGTGTGTGTGTGTGTGTGTATGTGTGTGTGTGTGTGTGTGGATTGGGAGGCGTGATGAAGGTTAGGACACTAGCAAGGTCAAGACTGAAGCATGACAACTGCTGGCTGGCCTCGAGGACAGGTAGTGTCCCCGTCTAACCTCCGGCTTCCTGGAGTTTACCTGGAGAGAGTTCCAGGGGTCAACGTCCCTGCGGCCCGGTCTGTGACCAGGCCTCAGGCTTCGAGGACAGGAAATGCCTCCGTCTATCCGCTTGCATCTAGGACAAAGGGTGGCTCCGTCTACCGTCAGGACCAGTGTTGTAACACTAATAATTCATAGTTACCCGTCCCAGAGTCGGAGCTGTATAAAGTCTTAACGAAGGCCGCCCACCACCTACCCTCGCCTCACCACCACCTGTCCTCACCTGGCCACTACCTGCCCTCGCCTGGCCTCCTCTTGCCCTCACCTTTCATGTATTTTGTCTTCCCTGTCACTTTCCGTCTACATTGCTACCTCCTGCAATCAATTCGGTGCCTAAGCCACTTTTTCCAATTACAGCATTCATTGTTCTCTCTTACTCTTCACCTTCTTAACATAGAGACAGTGTTGTGTGTTGCACCATCTAACAGTGTTGTGTGTTGCACCATCTAACAGTATTGTGTGTTGCACCATCTAACAGTGTTGTGTGTTGCACCATCTAACAGTGTTGTGTGTTGCACCATCTAACAGTGTTGTGTGTTGCACCATCTAACAGTGTTGTGTGTTGCACCATCTAACAGTGTTGTGTGTTGCACCATCTAACAGTGTTGTGTGTTGCACCATCTAACAGTGTTGTGTGTTGCACCATCTAACAGTGTTGTGTGTTGCACCATCTAACAGTGTTGTGTGTTGCACCATCTAACAGTGTTGTGTGTTGCACCATTTAACAGTGTTGTGTGTTGCACCATCTAACACAGTGTTGTGAGTTGCACCATCTAACAGACAGTGTTGTGAGTTGCACCATCTAACAGTGTTACGAGTTGCACCATCTAACAGACAGTGTTGTGAGTTGCACCATCTAACAGACAGTGTGTGAGTTGCACCATCTAACAGTGTTGCGAGTTGCACCATCTAACAGTGTTGGAGTTGCACCATCTAACAGTGTTGTGTGTTGCACCATCTAACAGTGTTGTGTGTTGCACCATTTAACAGTGTTGTGTGTTGCACCATCTAACAGACAGTGTTGTGTGTTGCACCATCTAACACAGTGTTGTGAGTTGCACCATCTAACAGACAGTGTTGTGAGTTGCACCATCTAACAGTGTTACGAGTTGCACCATCTAACAGACAGTGTTGTGAGTTGCACCATCTAACAGACAGTGTTGTGAGTTGCACCATCTAACAGTGTTGCGAGTTGCACCATCTAACAGTGTTGCGAGTTGCACCATCTAACAGTGTTGTGTGTTGCACCATCTAACAGTGTTGTGTGTTGCACCATTTAACAGTGTTGTGTGTTGCACCATCTAACAGACAGTGTTGTGAGTTGCACCATCTAACAGACAGTGTTGTGAGTTGCACCATCTAACAGTGTTGCGAGTTGCACCATCTAACAGTGTTGTGTGTTGCACCATCTAACAGACAGTGTTGTGTTGCAGAGGAATGCAACTAACTTAAATCAGTACAATATGGCAATACTGAATAGTATATACTTCCTACTAGCCACCATCATGGCGCCTGGTAGCCAAGGCCTATATTTCCAAAATAATATATTATGTTGGAGAGAGGGAGAAAGAGAGAGAACATAGTCATTGTGTTGATTCCTTATTGAGGTCGGGATCAGTGCACTATATTGTGCTCACGTCTCATCATTATAAACTCTGAAGATAGAAGCAAGTACGGCAAACATGCTAGTAACTCTTTACCAGACGGAGTTTGAAGATTTTTTTTTTACTAAGATACCTCACCTATAGCCAAGCTTTCCTGGTGACAGCCTGACCCATCAAGCTGTTGATGCTTTCGACTAGTAGTGCTGTATAAACATTAAAACCATCCTGTTTCAGCTATATTTCTAATATTTGGCTTTACATTGTTTCCTCTTACCGTACCTCGTATGACGTTCACGTATTACCCTTATGTAGATTATGCTATATCTGTCTCGTTTACTGTTGTAGAAAGTCCGGGAGATTGCTTGGAGGCAATCCCAGCAGTCCAGATGCTTTTATTGTATGCGAGAACTGAGAAAGATGCGGTGCACTACATGTACTGAATGATAAGATAGTTGTCATGGAAGAAGGGGGAGATAAAAGGGAAGAGAAGTAATTAGGAGACGGGCAGAAGAGAGGGCATTGAACTAGAGGGGAAGTAGAAGCGGAAGGGATGAGAAAGGGGCCAAGACTAAAGCAGGATATAATAGGACGGGAGTAATTATAGAAGAGGGGAAGGAGGGAGGATGAGGTGTTCGGACACAAGGAAAAACCCAAGGTGAAGGAGAAAGAATGATTCTCCTGATGCAGGCGCCACTGGGGTCATACCTCCCGCTGACCTCTACTAACCCCCGCTGACCACGGCTGCCTCTCTCGAGGTCATCATCAGCTGGAAGGAGGTTCTAGTGGGTAGGCGCACGAGCACTAAGAAAGAGATGTAATGAAAATTTATTAAAGTGTGTGTATGTGTGTGCTTGTGGGTGGGTGTGTGTGCTTGTGGGTGGGTGTGTGTGCTTGTGGGTGGGTGTGTGTGCTTGTGGGTGGGTGTGTGTGCTTGTGGGTGGGTGGGTGTGCTTGTGGGTGGGTGTGTGTGCTTGTGGGTGGGTGGGTGTGCTTGTGGGTGGGTGGGTGTGCTTGTGGGTGGGTGTGTGCTTGTGGGTGGGTGTGTGTGCTTGTGGGTGGGTGTGTGTGCTTGTGGGTGGGTGTGTGTGCTTGTGGGTGGGTGGGTGTGCTTGTGGGTGGGTGGGTGTGCTTGTGGGTGGGTGTATGTGCTTGTGGGTGGGTTGTGTGCTTGTGGGTGGGTGTGTGTGGCTTGTGGGTGGGTGTGTTGCTTGTGGGTGGGTGTGTGCTTGTGGGTGGGTGTGTTGCTTGTGGGTGGGTGGTGTGCTTGTGGGTGGGGTGTGTGCTTGTGGGTGGTGTTTTGCTTGTGGGTGGTGTGGTGCTGGGTGGTGTGTGCTTGTGGGTGGGTGTGTGTGCTTGTGGGTGGGTGGGTGTGCTTGTGGGTGGGTGTGGCTTATGGTGGTTTGATGCTAGGAGTGGGGAGTCTGGGGTGAGTGTGTGCGTGGGCTGGATACAAATCACAAGTACTGCACACCTGACCAGATTGCCTAAACAAACTAAGTATGTACACTGTGTGTAGATACAGTGTGAGATAGAGGAGAGGCTGTTGTGAGGATGGTGGTCGTATAGTGCTGTTACACTTTGTGTCTCGTGTAATGGCGGAAATATGAATCACTAATATAAACGAGGTAATTATTTATATAATTTCTTATAATAGACACTTTATACGATAGTAGTTTGCACTTTTAAACCCTGTGTTGAAAGTGTATGTGGTGAGCATTGTGCAAGGTGAGGAAGGTAGTTAGTCTCGCTCCAGGTTCATAAACACTGACTCTTATCCACTTCTCACATCCAACTTTCATTCTAAATCACAAGTTCTTCAATTTAAACATTTGTACTGCTTTAATTTTTACAGATGTAAGTTCAGCGTTACTACGAAGCTTTTGTCCGACTCTTAGCACCTTATGGTATACATGATTTACTTCCCGTCATCTTTACACACCTTGTTACACTCACTAGCCTTCCTTTCAGTCATAACATCAACACATCTCTCACACCATCTGTGCTACAGTCATAACATCAACACATCTCTCACACCATCTGTGCTACAGTCATAACATCAACATATCTCTCACACCATCTGTGTTACATTCATAACATCAACACATCTCTCACACCATCTGTGCTACAGTTATAACATCAGTATAAACTATTCTCATAACCTCTCATTACATTCATTCATATTCATACAACTTCAACGCATAACTTTCCTTTTCTTCTATAACAATAATTGCAGATACAGGATGAAGCAGCCTCGTGTTGCACACACTTCAGTCTTCACAATATTAAGAATATAACCTGGAAAAAATGTAATGGTACGGACTCCAACTTCTTGACAAGAGCTTGTCAGATGCGCGCGCATGTGCGTGTGTACTCACCTAGTTGTGGTTGCAGGGGTCGAGTCACAGCTCCTGGCCCCGCCTCTTGACTGGTCGCTACTAGGTCACTCTTCCTGCTCCATGAACTTTATCAAACCTGGTCTTAAAACTATGTATGGTTCCTGCCTCCACTACGTCACTTGTGTGTGTGAAGAGTAGAACAAAGGTTATCAAGGGTTAGTATCTACACAAGATATATATCTGTTTATTTATTGAGGATTATTGATCCTGCAGGAGGCCTGGTCTGGGACCGGGCCAGGGGGGGTCGTTGACCCTCGGAAACGTCCTTCAAGTATCATCAAAATCTGAACTCTATTACAATTTGCAATAATAATACAACACTAGAAAAATATTACAAGATTGTTCTTTTTAAAATCCTAATTATAAGAATAATTATCAATTAGTGTAATAATGTTCAGAGTCTGATGATGAAGGAAAGATCATCCGAAGCTTCAGTAAATATACTAAATGTCCTTTGACGATGTTGTTCTTCACAGCCTTTGTCTTGTTCACATTTGATGCTAATATTTTATTTATATATATATATATATATATATATATATATATATATATATATATATATATATATATATATATATATATATATATATATATTTTATATATGTGTGTGTGTGTGATGGGGTCCACCTCTGGTGCAAATTGTGGGACCCATATATATATATATCCATGGGGAAGTGGAACAGAATTCTTCCTCTGTAAGCCATGCGTGTCGTAAGAGGCGACTAAAATGCCGGGAGCAAGGGGCTAGTAACCCCTTCTCTTGTATATATTACTAAATTTATAAAGAGAAACTTTTGTTTTTCTTTTTGGGCCTTTGACCTCTTAGGCTGTACTCCGTCTGCAGTCTCATCGTCCTTCCCCAAACTTCATAACTTTGCACTTGCCGGGGTTAAAGTTCAGGAGATATTTGTCAGACCAGGCTTACAGCCTGTCCAGATCCCCTTGTAGGCTTAACTTATCTTCTTTCTCTTGTATTCTCCTTATTAGTTTCACATCGTCTGCAAACAGGGACACCCTTCCGTCATATTCACATATACAAGAAACAGCACCGGACCTAGGACTGATCCTTGTGGAACCGCACTCGACACATACACCCACTTTTGACACCTCGTCTCCGACAGACACACTTTATTTCCTTCCTGTCAGGTATTCCCTGAATCACTGCAGTACTTTCCATCCTATTCCTGCCTGCTCCACTATTTTTCAACCAGTCTCTTGTGTGAAACTGTGTCGAAACCCTTCTTACACTCCAAGAAGATGCAGTCAACACCCCCCTCTCTCTCTCTCTCTCTCTCCTGTCTTACTTGTTACCTACTTGTTTTATGTGTGTTAGTTGTGTGTTTTACACATTATTATATGTGTTTTGTTTGGCTTGTCATTTTGTGGTACAGTTTATTCAGGAGTCTGAGAAAGGTCATGAGAGAGATGAGGAAGTGTGCCGGGGTAATTGGTTATGAATTAATGTTTCATGTGCGGAGGGGGAGGGGGGGGTAGCAACGGCTGGTGGAGGAGAAGGGGAAGCGAGCTGTTGGGTGGGGGTGTGGATAACAGGGTTTGATGTGGGGATTGGAGGGCGGGTTGTGGAAAAGAACAGTTGTGGGGTGATGAAGTGGGTGAAAGGTAGGTAGTGGGGTTGGTTATGGTGTGGGAGAGTGGGTTGTGGGAAAGTGAGTTGTGGGAGAGTTAGTTGTGGTATTGGAGGGAGGTTTGTGGGATGTCGGGGAAAGTTATGGGTTGGAAGGATGGGGAAGTTATGGGGTGGGAGGATGGGGAACTTATGGGGTGGGAGGATGGGGAAGTTACGGGGTGGGATGATGTACAAGTTATGGGGTGGGAGGATGGGGAAGTTATGGTGTAGGGGAATTGGGAAGTTATGAGGTGAGAGGATTGGGAAGTTATGAGGTGGGAGGATGGGGAAGTTATGGGGTGGGAGGATGGGGAAGTTATGGGGTGGGAGGATGGGGAAGTTATGGTGTGGGAGGATGGTAGAGCCACCTCCATATGTCTGATTTATGTGCTCAATTTCCCAGGACACGCGAGGGCGGCCCTGCATGATAGACCCTGTAGGGCAGACCCTGCATAGTCGACTCTGCAGGGCAAACCCTGCAGAGCAGACCCTGCATGGTAGACCCTGCATAGTCAACTCTGCAGGGCAAACCCTGCATGGTAGTATAGACAGCCTGTACTGTCTGCATAGACAACCTATGCTGTCTGCCTGCTGAGTTCATGTTTTGCGCCATGCTCGTGCTGCCACCTATAGGCCCATACCCACTTCAGTCAATCCCACCATGTTTCGTCCTCACTCACTCAGCGGCCCTGACTTAGTAAACAAGGCCTACTCTTCTCTCCCTCGCAGGCATATGGCCCACCCGGGCCATGGGCACAAACACACTGCCTGTGTACCCTTACGTTATCGCAAATAAAGAAAGTAGCCTCCGAAGCCTTATCATTTCATTCACCGCCTGCAAGAAGACATAAACAATGCTTGTTTATAGTAGACCCTCCATGGCAGACCCTGCAGGGCAGACCCTACATGGCAGACCCTGCAGGGCAGACCCTACATGGTAGACCCTGCAGGAAAGGCTCCTTGACCTTATCAATGTGCAGTTGCATGCTACTCTGGATGCAGGAATTACCTCTGGTTCCATTTGGCCGAGAGGCTGACTTATGACTCTCAAGATTTAATTCTTGTTGCTTTTTTAGCAATCTAATCAAGAGAAATTTTAGCTCAGGGGTCAGATCCAAGATTTGTGGTTCCTCCTGGCCTAGGTCATGGGCCAGAACCTAGTTAAAGGGGTTCATTAGGGCCTAAATCAATGATCCCTCAGGACCTTGATCAAGTGTTCCTCATGTGACCCATCGTACCTACTCTTGACAAGTGTGTTGTTTTCCTTCTCTTCGGCTAAATCATCTCGTGTCTCTATCGACCACTGATGGCAGAGACATCCTTCCTCACCTTCGTTTGTCAGTGTGACTAGTAAATGGTCCAAGTCGGACCGAAACGTCGTCATAAGTTTGTCTCCTATGTGTGGGTTGTTTGTGTATTGTGTAAATACTTGCTGACAGCTCGGTGGCTTAATTCATTCTCAAGTTTCCGTCTCTTTCCTCCACTCTTTCCACACACGCGATGGTGGCTGCCACTGAGACGAACTCTTAATGAACACAAGGTTTAGGTGAAACCCTGGAAGCTGCCTCCACTTTAGGGTGCCTGCACTCGACTGTGCTTCCACTCCAGGGTGCCTACACTAGCGTGCCTCCAGGTGCCTGCACAAGCGTGCACTCCAGGGTGCCTGCACCAACCTGGCTAACAGTTCGTCATTATAAAATAGCTAGGTTATTAAGCTCTGAGATTTATAGTTAACATGAATCAAAGCTAATTGATGCAAAACGGCCTTCATTTTTTTAATTAATATAATTATGATTTGTGGCTGCCTGTAGCAAGGTCTGCTAATTTTACAGAAGCGTGGTTGTACCTCAGGACACACGCCCTAACTTGCCTCAGTCCTCAACCATGTACGGAGGAGAACTAACTAACAAGGAAAGTGAGTACTTCACACAGTGACTCCTCGCCTGACGCATTGACTCCTCACCTGACGCAGTGACTCCTCGTCTAACGCAGTGACTCGTCGCCTGACGAAGTGACGCTGAAGTGAGCTTTAATGTATCAAAAACTTAAGAGTTCCTGGGATAAAGTGGGCATCGAGAAGGGACCCAACAAACTATTGTATTTACTTAAAAAATGTACAAGTATTTACTTAAAAAATGCACAAAAGAAAATAACTAATATTTGCCGGTAAAATGGATGAGGTGACAAGTCACAGGTGTTTTACCAAGGTGAGCTTTACTTCTAGGTGGCAAGTCACAGGTGTTTTACCAAGGTGAGCTTTACTTCTAGGTGGTAAGTTACAAATGTTTTACCAAGGTGAGCTTTACTTCTACCTTACCTTTGATATACCTTTGAAGAGTTTCGAGAGTATCTATCTCTGAGCCCGGCCATGGGCCAGGCTCGTCTGGTGCTTGCCTGGTCAACCAGGCTGTTGCTGCTGGAGGCCCGCTGCCCCACATATCCATCACAGCCTGGTTGATCTGGCACCTGGTGAAGATATTTGTCCAGTTTCCTCTTGAAGGCTTCTACACTGGCTCCAGCCGTGTTTCGGATATCTTCTGGTAAGATGTTGAATAGTCTGGGACCCCGGATGTTAATACAGTGCTCCCGTATTGTCCCCACCGCACCCCTGCTCCTCACTGGGTTTATTTTACACTTTCTCCCATATCTCTCACTCCAGTATGTTGTTATGGCAGTGTGCAGATTTGGGACCAGGCCCTCAAGTACTTTCCATGTATATATTATCATGTATCTCTCTCTCCTCCGCTCCAATGAGTACATGTTCAAGACTTGAAGGCGTTCCCAATAATTTAGATGTTTCAATGGCTCAATGTGAGCCGTAAACGATCTCTGGATTTGTTCCAGCTCTGCTATTTCTCCTGCCCTGAACGGGGCCGTCAGCACTGAGCAGTATTCTAAGTGAGGGAGCACTAGCGATTTGAATAGTGTCACCATCGGCATTATTTCCCTTGTTTTGAAAGTTCTCAATACCCACCCCGTCATCTTCCTGGCTGTTGTGATCTTTGTCTTGTTATGGTCTTTAAACGACAGATCAGCAGACATAATTATTCCCAAGTCATTTACGTGTTCCTTTCGTTCTATGTGGTGACTCTCTTGCGTTTTGTATATAGTGTTCCTTTTGAGTTCTTCATTTTTCCATACCTAAGCAGCTGAAACTTATCACCATTGAACGTCATGTTGTTCTCCACTGCCCATTGGAAGACCTTGCTTATGTCCTCCTGTAATTTTTCAGTGTCCTCTACCGTAGTGACTTTCATGCTTATTTTAGTGTCATCTGCAAATGATGATACAAAAGTGTGCTGGGTGTTTTTATCTATGTCTGCTATGAGGATGAGAAACAGCAGAGGTGCCAGGACAGTGCCTTGGGGCACTGAGCTTTTGACCTCGCTGATGCTGGATCTTGCCCTGTTCACTACTACTTTTTGTGTTCTTTGTGTTAGGAACTCAAAATCCATCTGCCTACCTTCCCCGTAATGCCTATGGCCCTCATTTTGTGCGCTATCACTCCATGATCGCATTTGTCAAACGCCTTTGCAAAATCTGTGTAAATCACATCTGCGTTTTGGTCGTCCTCCAATGCCTCCGTAATTCTGTCATAATGGTTCAGCAGCTGTGACAGGCATGATCGACCCGCTCTAAAGCCATGCTGGTTCGGGTTATGTTGGTTGTGCTGGTCCATGAACTTTGTAATCTGCCGTCTCATCACTCTTTCAAAGATTTTTATGATGTGAGAAGTGAGGGCTACTGGTCTGTAATTTTTAGCTAGTGCTCTACTACCTCCCTTATGCAAAGGAGCTATGTCTGCACTCTTTAAGGCCTCTGGAATTTCACCTAGATCTAAGCTCTTTCTCCACAGAATACTAAGGGCTCTTGCTAATGGTACTTTGCACTGCTTTATAAATAAAGCATTCCATGAATCTGGTCCAGGTGCTGAGTGAGTGGGCATGTTGGCCATTTCTTTTTCGAAATCTATGGGATTTGTACTAATGTCGGTTAGGTGGTCTGCGCAGCCTTCTGCTGGAGTGAAAAATATTTCTGCATTTTCTACCTTGCTGTCATTTAGTGGCAAATCACAGGTGGCAAATCACAGATGTTTTACTAAAGTGAACTTTACTTCTAGGTGGCACGGAATCAGTGACATGTTAATTAAGATAACTTATTAATGAAAATAAGATATCAGCTGTATTAAGCAAATTTCTAAAAAAAATTATTTTAACAGATAAGTGAACTGTACATATAAATGCAGATGTACTCCTGTTAACCCTTCTTAGGCCTAGTTCCTAGACTTTGTGTATCCATATGCTCTTGCGCTACCCTCCACAGGGTGGGTGTGGGGGGCACAATAAACTAGCCACTTCAGTGGCAAAATCTAAATGTAATCTGTTCAGTCTGGGGTGTTCACACACATTGCTGCTGTTCATTGACTGAACTAGTAAACAAGGTGTTCAGATAGGTTCCCAGCAGCATGAACGTGGGTTCGGAGAGAGGGAGAGATGCTCTTACTGCTGTAGTGTTCTTGGAGTCGAGTGGTATACCTTTAACCTTTGATATACCTTTGGTGAGTTCCGAGAGTCTTTCTACTCCCGAGCCTAGCCATGGGCCAGCCTCGTTTGGTGCTTGCCTGGTCAACCAGGCTGTTGCTGCAGGTGGCCCGCTGCCTCACATATCCATCACAGCATGGTTGATCTAGTGGGTGCTTCGTCTGCTGCGTGAATTCATTGACCTTTCTTCTTTCATTGTTGACAAGGACAAAATAATTTATACACAAATAGCCCGAACAATACACAAATAACCTGCGGGTTATTCGTGTATTGTTCCAGTCACGGTATTGTTCCAGTCACGGTATTGTTCCAGTCTCGGTATTGTTCCAGTCACGGTATTGTTCCAGTCACGGTATTGTGCCTTTTTGTTCAAAATAATTTATTTTGGATACACAGCGGTCGACGGATTCTTGAGCAACTGAACACATTTTTTCATGACCATCAGTTGACAGTGAACAACCCATAGTACGAATAGTAGTAGTAGGATTGAAGAAATTATAGTAGTAGTAGTAGTAGTACTAGTAGTAGTACGACCAGTAGAAATCAAACTTCAGCTCAGTTATCTAGACTTTTAACATGGACCGTGGAGTCTCCTGCTGTCTGCTATCTTAACGTACTATTATGTAGCACTTTACCATGTACTGTCATGTACCACTTTACCATGTACTGTCATGTACCACTTTATCATGTACTGTCATGTACCACTTTATCATGTACTGTCATGTACCACTTTACCATGTACTGTCATGTACCACTTTGCCATGTACTGTCATGTACCACTTTATCATGTACTGTCATGTACCACTTTACCATGTACTGTCATGTACCACTTTACCATGTACTGTCATGTACCACTTTGCCATGTACTATCATGTAGCACTTTACCATGTACTGTCATGTAGCACTTTACCATGTACTGTCATGTAGCACTTTACCATGTACTGTCATGTACCACTTTACCATGTACTATTAAGTACCACTTTAGCATGTACTATCAAGTACCACTTTAGCATGTACTATCAAGTACCACTTTAGCATGTACTATCAAGTACCACTTTACCATGTACTATCAAGTACCACTTTACCATGTACTATCAAGTACCACTTTAGCATGTACTGCCACTTCCTTGTGTTCTTGGCAGTGGTCACCCCAAGATGACTGTCGCCGGATAATAGCAATCAATTGTGATCTTCCTCCTCTTCGTCATCCTGCTCATTCTCTTCCTATTCCGCTGTCCTACGCCAGGTAATAAGCAATCAGTCCTGCTCCTCTCTTCCTTTTCATTATCATCCTCTTTTATCATCTCCCTCTTCATATTCGACCATCCTACGCTAGATAATAAATCATACATGTTCCTGCTTCTGTTGCTGTTGCTGCTGCTGCTGTGCTGCTGCTGCTGCTGTTGCTGCTGCTGTGCTGCTGCTGCTGCTCTTGCTTCTGCTGCTGCTCTTGCTGTTGCTGCTGCTGTGCTGCTGTTGCTGCTCTTGCTGCTCTTGCTGCTCCTCCTCCTTCAGCTTGTTCCCCTCTTTCGTTATTCTCCGGCCACTGTTGTTAGGGAGGTAGGGCGACTTCTACTGCTGAAACTACTGCTACTGCTGCTTTTGCTTCTTTTAATGTTGCAAATGCTGTTGCTCCTGCTGATTCTGATGTTAATGTTACTGCTATTGCTGTTGCTCCTGCTGCTTCTGATGTTAATGTTAGTGCTATTGCTGTTGATCCTGCTGCTTCTGATGTTAATGTTACTGCTATAGCTGTTGATCCTGCTTCTTCTGATGTTAATGTTACTGCTATAGCTGTTGATCCTGCTGCTTCTGATATTGCTGCAACTCCCGCTGTTGCTGCTGCTCTTGATACTCTGTAACTGATGTTCCTTCAACATGTTTACTGAGGAAGGGAGGGGAGCGTCTGGCTGGGGATGTGCTTGTAAGACGTTTGGGAGAATTACGAGGAAATTGTGCTTATAGGAACGTGGGAAGGAAGGGAAGAAACATGGGGCGGAGGTTGTGATTTTCTGGGATGGGGAAGGTTGCGAAACAGGGTACATGGGGAGGAGGAAGAGCAGGGTGGAGGACTGAGGGGGTGGAGGAGGAGGGTGAAGGACTGGGATGAGGAGGAGGAGGAGGGTGAAGGACTTGGAGAGGGTAATGTTGTGTGTGTGTCAGTGTAGTTCTTCACTTGGGGGTTAGGCTGGAGCGGAGTTAGGATAGGTCAGCAGACAAGAATGTTGTTGCTGGGTTAGTTACTTACCGTTTTGTCTTAGGCACATGTCGATTAGACACTTTGTGTGTGTATATACTCACCTAGTTTTGGTTGCAGGGGTCGATTCACAGCTCCTAGCCCCGCCTCTTCACTCTTCCTGCTCCATGAGCTTTATCATACCTCTTCTTAAAGCTATGTATGGATCCTGCCTCCACTACATCACTTCCCAGACTATTCCACTTTCTGACAACTCTGTGACTGAAAAAAATACTTCCTAACATCCCTGTGATTCATCTGAGTCTTCAACTTCCAATTGTGACCCCTTGTTGCTGTGTCCCATCTCTGGAACATCCTGTCTCTGTCCACCTTGTCGATTCCTCTCAGCATACGGGCACAACAGTTATTTGGTTGATGTGCGCCTCCGGAGATGTGCCCGGTGTTATACTCACCTCAAGAAAAAGGATCTTGGGGTGAGTATAACACCGGGCACATATCCGGAGGCTCACATCAACCAAATAACTGCTGCAGCATACGGGCGCCTAGCAAACCTAAGAACAGCATTCCGACATCTTAATATGGAATCGTTCAGGACACTGTACACTGTGTACATTAGGCCCATATTGGAGTATGCAGCACCAGTTTGGAACCCTCACCTAGCCAAGCATGTAAGGAAGCTAGAGAAAGTGCAAAGGTTTGCAACAAGACTAGTCCCGGAGCTAAGGGGTATGTCCTACGAGGAGAGGTTAAGGGAAATCAACTTGACGACACTGTGTGTGTGTGTGTGTGTGTACTCACCTAGTTGTGGTTGCAGGGGTCGATTCATAGCTCCTGGCCCCGCCTCTTCACTGGCCAGATCACTCTACCCGCTCCATGAGCTTTATCATACCTCTCCTTAAAGCTATATATGGATCCTGCCTCCACTACATCACTTCCCAGACTATTCCACTTCCTGACAACTCTGTGACTGAAGAAATACTTCCTAATATCACTGTGGTTCATCTGAGTCTTCAACTTCCGACTGTGTTCCATCTCTGGAACATTCTGTCTATGTCCACCTTGTCGATTCCTCTCAGTATTTTATATGTCGTTATCATATCCCCTCTATCTCTCTTGTCTTCCTACCTCTCCTTGTAGGACATACCCCTTAGCTCCGAGACTAATCTTGTTGCAAACCTTTTCACTTTCTTTAATTTGTCGTGCTTGACGAGGTATGGGTTCCATACTGGTGCTGCATACTCCAATATGGGACTGTCGTACACGGTGTGCGGTGTCTTGAATGACTCCTTCCTCCTGTTCTTAGGTTTGCCAGGCGTCCATATGCTGCAGCAGTTATTTGGTTGATGTGCGCCTCAGGAAGACATAAGCAGGGTCTTCCAATGGGCAGTGGAGAAAAACATGACGTTCAATGGTGATAAGTTTCAGCTGCTTAGGTATGGAAAAAATGAAGAACTCAAAAGGAACACTATATACAAAACGCAAGAGGGACACCACATAGAACGAAAGGAACACGTAAAGGACTTGGGAATAATTATGTCTGCTGATCTGTCTTTTAAAGACCATAACAAGACAAAGATCACAACAGCCAGGAAGATGACGGGGTGGGTATTGAGAACTTTCAAAACAAGGGAAATAATGCCGATGGTGACACTGTTCAAATCGCTAGTGCTCCCTCACTTAGAATACTGCTCTGTGCTGACGGCCCCGTTCAGGGCAGGAGAAATATCAGAGCTGGAACAAATTCAGAGATCGTTTACGGCTCACATTGAGCCATTGAAACATCTAAATTATTGGGAACGCCTTCAAGTCTTGAACACGTACTCATTGGAGCGGAGGAGAGAGAGATACATGATAATATATACTTGGAAAGTACTTGAGGGCCTGGTCCCAAATCTGCACACTGCCATAACAACATACTGGAGTGAGAGATATGGGAGAAAGTGTAAAATAAACCCAGTGCAGAGCAGGGGTGCGGTGGGGACAATACGGGAGCACTGTATTAACATCCGGGGTCCCAGACTATTCAACATCTTAGCAGAAGATATCCGAAACACGGCTGGAACCAGTGTAGAAGCCTTCAAGAGGAAACTGGACAAGTATCTTCATCGGGTGCCAGATCAACCAGGCTGTGATGGATATGTGGGGCAGCGGACCTCCAGCAGCAATAGCCTGGTTGACCAGGCAAGCACCAGACGAGCCTGGCCCATGGCTGGGCTCAGAGAGTAGATACTCTCGAAACTCTTCAAAGGTATATCAAAGGTCAAAGATATGATACTCACCCCAAGATCCTTTTCCTTGAATGAGGTTTGCAGCCTTTGACAACTTTAGCTTGTACTCCGTCTGCGGTTTTCTTTTATCATCCCCAATCTTCATGACTTTGCACTTGTATTTTTTTTAAAATATATGAAATATTCAATAATTATATTTTTTATAGATTTTTACTGGAACTTTTTAAAAATTATATAAAATATTTAAACAATTGTAAAATGATCTAAAACTCAAGGAGCCAGTTGTTGGACCAGGCTTGCAGCCTCTGCAGATTCCCTTGTAGGCTTACCTGATCCTCGTCCGCTTGTATTCTCCTCATTAGCTTTACATCATCTGCGAACAGGGACACTTCTGAATCTATCCCTTCTGTCATGTCATTCAAGGGCCTTTTCCCAAATCTGCACGCTGCCATAACATACTGGAGTGAGAGATATGGAAGGAAATGCAAAATAAACCCATTGAGGAGCAGGGGTGCGGTGGGAACAATAAGGGAACACTGTATCAACATTCGGGGTCACAGACTATTGAACAACTTACCAGAAGATGACAGAAACACGGCTGGAACAAGTGTAGAAGCCTTCAAGAGGAAACTGGACAAGTATCGTCACCAGGTGCCAGATCAGCCAAGCTGTGACGGATATGTGGGGCAGCGGGCCTCCAGCAGCAACAGCCTGGTTGACCAGGCAAGCACCAGACGAGCCTGGCCCATGGCCGGGCTCCGAGAGTAGTGAAACTCTCGAAACTCTTCAAAGGTATATCAAAGGCAAAGGTACATATACGAGAAACAGCACCGGACCTAGGACTGACCCTTGTGGAACCCCACTCGACACATTCACCCACTCTGTCACCTCGTCTCGTACCAACACTCGTTGTTTCCTTCCTGTCAGTTATTCTCTGATCCATTGTAGTACTTTCCCTCCTATTCCTGCCTGTTCCTCTAGCTTCTCAACCACACTCCCGTTTGGTACTGTGTCGAAAACCTTCTTACAGTGTGTGTGTGTGTGTGTGTGTGTGTGTTTGTTTGTTTTAATATGGTGTGCTGACTAGTGATGATACACGATGCTGTGGTGATAGTACACGATGATGTGGTGATAGTACACGATGCTGTGGTGATAGTACACTATGCTGTGATGATGGTACACGATGCTGTGATGATGGTACACGATGCTATGATGGTACACGATGCTGTGGTGATAGTACACGATGCTGTAGTGATAGTACACGATGCTGTGGTGATAGTACACTATGCTGTGATGGTACACGATTCTGTGGTGATGGTACACGATGCTGTGGTGATGGTACACGATTCTGTGGTGATAGTACACGATGCTGTGATGGTACACGATGATGTGGTGATGGTACACGATGATGTGATGATACACGATGATGTGATGATGGTACACGATGATGTGATGGTACACGATGATGTGATGATGTTACACGATGATGTGATGATGGTACACGATGCTGTGATGGTACACGATGATGTGGTGATGGTACACGATGATGTGGTTATGGTACACGATGATGTGATGATGTTACACGATGATGTGATGATGGTACACGATGATGTGATGAGGTTACACGATGATGTGATGATGGTACACGATGATGTGATGATGGTACACGATGATGTGATGATGTTACACGATGATGTGATGATGGTACACGATGATGTGATGATGGTACACGATGATGTGATGATGGTACACGATGATGTGATGGTACACGATGATGTGATGATGTTACACGATGATGTGATGATGGTACACGATGCTGTGATGGTACACGATGATGTGATGGTACACGATGATGTGATGATGGTACACGATGATGTGATGGTACACGATAATGTGGTGATGGTACACGATGATGTGGTGATGGTACACGATGATGTGGTGATGGTACACGATGCTGTGATGGTACACGATGATGCTGTGATGGTACACGATGATGTGATGATGGTACACGATGATGTGATGGTACACGATAATGTGATGGTACACGATGATGTGATGATGGTACACGATGATGTGGTGATGGTACACGATGCTGTGGTTATGGTACACGATGCTGTCGTGATGTACACGATGCTGTCGTGATGTACACGATGCTGTCGTGATGGTACACGATGCTGTCGTGATGTACACGATGCTGTCGTGATGTACACGATGCTGTCGTGATGGTACACGATGATGTGATGATGTTACACGTTGCTGTCGTGATGGTACACGATAATGTGATGTTACACGATGCTGTCGTGATGGTACACGATGATGTGATGATGTTACACGTTGCTGTCGTGATGGTACACGATGCTGTAGTGATGTACACGATGCTGTCGTGATGTACACGATGCTGTCGTGATGTACACAATGCTGTCGTGATGTACACGATGCTGTCGTGATGGTACACGATGCTGTCGTGATGTACACGATGCTGTCGTGATGGTACACGATGGTTTGGTGATGGTACAGTGTGTTCTTCTTTTTCATCTTCCTCTTCTTTTATTTCCCCTCTTCATCACCAACACCATCATCATCAATCTTAACAGCGTGGGTGGCGCTCGTGGCTGGTGAGGAGGACGGAGGAGGACGGAGGGAGGAGGACGGGAGGGAGGGAGGACGGGAGGAGGGAGGACGGGGGAGAGGACGGGAGGGAGGGAGGACGGAGGGAGGGAGGACGGGAGGGAGGGAGGACGGAGGGAGGAGCACGGAGGGAGGGAGCAGGGAGGGAGGGAGCAGGGAGGGAGGGAGGACGGGAGGGAGGGAGGACGGAGGGAGGAGGGACGGGAGGGAGGGAGGGACGGTGGGAGGAGGACGGGAGGGAGGAGGACGGAGGGAGGGAGGACGGGAGGGAGGGAGGACGGGAGTAATAAAACGGGAGGGATTGAATAGGTTAGAGGGGGTAGGAGAAGAGGTGGGTGGTTAGGTGGGAGGAGGGAGAGTGCAAAAAAGATGAGAGACGGAGGGAGGGAGGGAGGGCTGGATGGAGGATGTTAGGAACATAGGAAGTGAGGTAAAGGACGGGAGCTGGGACAGTATTTTAGAGTGAGGGAGAATAAGAGGTAGAGAGGGACGATGCAAGGGAGGGAGGGAAAATGAAATGGTCTTGGATGCACTGGAAGACAAACAGAATACAGATGTATTATACACAGATTTTGCAAAAGCCTTTGACAAGTGTTATCATGGTGTAATAGCACACAATGCGTGATAAAGGGATAACTAGCAAAGTGGGCAGCTGTATCTTTAATTTTCTAACCAATCGAACACAAAGAGTTAACAACGCTATGTTAAGAGTAAACAGAGTTAAGTTGGAGGCTGCCACAGTGAAGAGCTCTGTTCCACAAGGCACAGTACTCGCCCCCATCCTGTTCCTCATCCTCATATCAGACATAAATAGAGATGTAAACCATAGCACCGTATCATCCTTTGCAGATGATACTAGGATCTGCATGAGACTGCCATCCTTTGAGGACACAGTAAATCTCCAAGAAGATATAAACCAAGTTTTCCAATGCCCCGTTGCCCTTTGATATACCTCTTCAAAGGTATATCAAAGGGCAACGGAGAACAATATGATGTTCAATGAAGACAAATTCCAACTACTCTGTTATGGAAAACTGGAGGAAATAATAGCTAGGACTGAGTATATTACAAACTCTAATCACACAATAGAGCGGAAAAGTAATGTGAAGTGCTGGGTAATGTTATTGTCAGAGGATCTCACCATCAATGATCACAACAATGCCACTATCACATCTGCGAAGAAAATGATAGGATGGATAATGAGAACCTTCAAAACAAGGGCTGTTAAGCCAATGATGATCCTTTTCAAATCACTTGTTCTCTCTAGGCTTTAATACTGCTGTACATTAACATCCCCATTCAAGGAAGGTGAAATCGAAGATCTAGAGAAAGTACGAAGAACTTTTACTGCACATATAAGTTCTGTCAAGCACCTTAACTACTGGGAACGCTTGGAATCACTTAACCTGTACTCACTGGAGCGCAGGCGAGAGCGATACATCATAATCTACACCTGGAAAATTATAGAGGAACTGATCCCTAATCTGCTCACAGAAATTACTCCCTACGAAAGTAAAAGACTCAGCAGGCGATGCAACATACCCCCAATGAAAAGTAGGGGCGCCATTAATACACTAAGAGAAAATACAGTAAGTGTCCGGGTCCCAAAACTGTTCAACAGCCTCCCACCAGACATAAGGGGAATTACCAATAGACGCCTGGCTGCCTTCAAGAGGAAGCTGTGCGGATACTTAGTCTGTACCCGATCAGCCGGGCTGTGGTTCGTGCGTTGGACTACTTGCGGCCATCATTAACAGCCTGGTTGATCAGGCCCTGATCCACCGGGAAGCCTTTTCAAGGATTGGGTCGCGGGAGTTTTGACCCCCGGAACACCCTCCAGGTAGACTCACATTGGAAGGGAGTATGGGAAGGAAGGATGGTAGAGAGGATGTAAGGAAGTCCGGGTAGGAGAGAGGTTAGAAGGGATTCTGGGAGGGAGGATGAGAGGTTCGGAGGAAGGGGAGGGTGGGTTTTAGGGAGTGGGATAGATGGTAGGGAGGGAGGGGGATAGAAGGTAGGGAGGGAGGGAGATTGAAGGTAGGGAGATAGGGGGATTGAAGTTTGGAGAGAGGGGGATAGAAGGTAGGGAGGGAGGGGATGGAAGATAGGGAGGGAGAGGATGGAAGATAGGGAGGAGGGATGGAAGATAGGAGGGAGGGATGGAAGATAGGGAGGGAGGGGATGGAAGATAGGGAGGGAGGGAGGGATGGATGATAGGGAGGGAGGGACTAACAAGGAGTCGTGGTTTACACAACCCACATTCTGTTGGCATAATATTGACCACTTAGAGACTACTACCCTTGTTGCAAGTTTTGGCAGGAGGTAAGGGGTAGGAGGTGGGGTCGTCAGGGACTGGGGGTCAGGGGAGCAGGTAGGGGTCTCAGGGGCTGGAGTCATAGGGAGTTGAGATTGTCAGGGGTCAGGGAGAAAAGTGGGGGTCGTCAGGGGGTTAGGGAAGGAGATGGGTGTGTCACTGGGGTCAGGGAGAGGAATTGGAGGTCGTCAGGGGCTGGGGTCAGAGGGAAGAGTTGAGGTCGTCTTGGGGTCAGGGAAAGACGTGAGGGTCGTCAGGGGAGTCAGGGAAGGAGATGGGGCGTCAGGGGAGGAGGTGGAGGTCGTCAGGGGCTAGGGGTCAGAGTGAAGAGGTGGGGGTCGTCAGGGGGAGGAGGTAGGGGTCTCAGGGAGTTGGGGATCAGAGGGGAGAGTTGAAGTCGTCAGGGAGGAGGAGGTGAGGGTCGTCAGGGGCTGCTGTGGGTCAAGGGGAGGAGGTGGGGGTCGTCAGTGGGTGGGATCAGAGGGGAGAATTAGGGGTCGTCAGGGGCTGGGGTCAGAGGGGAGAGTTGGGGTTCATCAGAGGGCTGGGGTCAGAGGGAAGAGGTGGAGTCGTCAGAGGGGAGAATTAGGGGTCGTCAGGGGGCTGGGGTCAGTTGGAAGTTTAGGGTCATCAGGGAGCTGGGGTCAGAGGGAGAGGTCGGTTCGTCAGAGGGCTAGGGTCAGGGGAGGAGGTAGGGGTCGTCAGTGGGTCAGGGGAAAGAGGTGGGGGTCATCAGGAGGCTGAGGGTCACGGGAAGACATAGGGGTCGTCAGGGAGATGGGGGTCAGAGGGGAGAAGTGGGGTCGTCAGGGGCTGGGGGTCAGAGGCGAGAGTTAAGATCGTCAGGGGACGGGTTTAGTGGGGAGAATTGAGGTCATCAGGGGAAGAGGTGGGGGTCGTCAGGGGCTGTGGGTCAAGAGGAGAATGTAGGGGTCGTCAGGGAGCTGGGGGTCAGAGGCGATAATTAAGGGTCGTCAGGGGGCTGGGGATCAGAGGGTACAGCTGGGGGTCGGAGGGAGACGTGGGGTCATCAGGGAGTCAAGGGGAAGAGGTGGGGGTCGTCAGTGGACTAGGGATCAGAGGGGAGGGTTAAGGTCGTCAGGGGAAGAGGTGGGGGTCGTCAGTGGCCTAGGGATCAGAGGGAGAGTTGAGGTCGTCAGGGGTAAGAGGTGGAGGTCGTCAGGGGGTTGGGGTCAGGGGGAGGAGATAGGGGTCGTCAGGGGGCTGAGGGTCAGATGGGAGAGGTGGGGTCGTCAGCGGGCTGGAGGTTAGAGGAGAGTTCTCTCTCTCTCTCTCTCTCTCTCTCTCTCCTCTCTCTCTCCTCTCGTTCTCTCTCTAAGAGGCGCCTGAGTTTCCCTGTCTCCTAATATCATGTTTATTTTTCCCCTATAATCTACCTTGTCCATAATTACTATCGTATTTGCTTTGTCTGCTTTCGTAAAGTGAAGTCCAGGATCTTTCCTCAAAGATTTGTTAAGTTATACCATGAATTAAGGAAAGATCCTGGACTTCACCTTATGAAAGCAGACAAAGCAAATGCGATACTAATTATGGACGAGGTAGATTATAGGGGAAAAATAACATATTATTAGAAGAGAGGGGAACTGATGTGACCCTTAAAACTTTGTAAGTTTTCATCATTGGCCCACAAAGAGCCAATAAAGCATTTAAATTACTAGGAACGCCTTGCGCTTTTGTATATCATGTACACACCGGTGTGGAAGTGAGAGAGGTACATGATGATAATAATAATTTTTTATTTTGACATGATACATAGTTGTACAAAGGGATATTGTAGTTGAGTGTACATGCCAAAAGCTGGAAAGTACCTGAGGGTCTGGTTCCACATCTGCATACTTCCATAACAACATACTGAAGTGAGAGATATGGAAGGAAATGCAAAATAAATCTAGTGAAATATAAGGACACCGTGGAAGATTCTGGAGGGACTGGTCCCTAACCTGCACACAGAAATCACTCCCTACGAAAGCAAAAGACTTGGCAGGCGATGCAACATACCCCCAGTGAAAAGTAGGGGCGCCATTGGTACACTAAGAAAAAAACACAATAAGTGTCCGGGGCCCAAGACTGCTCAACAGCCTCCCACCAGCCATAAGGGGAATTACCAATAGACCCCTGGTTGTCTTCAAGAGGGAGCTGGACAGATACCTAAATTCAGTGCCAGATCAGCCGGGCTGTGGTTCGTACGTTGGACTACGTGCGACCAGCAGTAATAGCCTCGTTGATCAGGCCCTGATCCACCGGGAGGTCTGGTCATGGACCGGGCCGCGGGGGCGTTGATCCCCGGAATGCCCTCCAGGTAGACTTTAGGTGGGCACAGTAGGAGAACCTGTATCAACATTCGTGGACAAGTGTAGGTCTTCAAGAGGAAATTGGACAAGTATGTCAACCAAGTACCAGATCACCCAAGCTGTGATGGATATATGGACCAGTAGCAACAGCCTGGCTGACCAGGCCAGCACCAGACAAGCCGGGACCAGGACCGGGGTTCGGGAGTAGAAAAACTCTCGAAACTCATCAAATGTATATCAAGGGGGATATACTCTTGTGGAATCCACTCATTGCTGTTTAATCTCTTACTGTTACTATATTTTCTCTCTTTCAGATGTTCCCTGATGAAAAGGAATACTGCCTCTGTAGTTCACCTATCTTAATTTCAGTCAGTGATTCGTAAGACAGGAATTCCCATCCCTAAATCCCTGCTGGTTTTCCCTAAATATAGTTTTCTTCAGATGCTCCAGTACACATGTTCCGTAAAATCTTCTCCCAAACTTTATAATAAACATATTCCGCATACTTGTGTTGTCTGGTTTTATTGCTTCTTAATTGTGAGATGCGTGGTATAAAATTTCATGTTTCATGTACAAAACCTTAAATGGGAAAGGTGTGTCTTGATTTGGCCCATGTGTAAGTTGAGTAGAAGTGTGTTATCGTGTGGGAGCTGGGAGCAAGTCTGTGGAGAAGTTAGGGCGGTATCTTTAGTGATGCCTAAAGGATATCTGAAGGATGCTTTCGGGGGTCAACGCCCCCGCAGCCAGGTCCCAGATCAGGCCTTCTGGTGGATCAAGGCCTAATGAACCAAGCTGTTACTGCTGGCAACACATAATCCAACGTATGAACCACAGCCCAGCTGGTCAGGAACTGATTCAAGGAACTTTTCAAGTTCTCTCCTGAAAAGCCAGAGGTTTGTTGGTAAGTCCTCTTGTACATGAATGGAGGGCATTGAAAAGTTGAGGACTTCTGACACTCGTCGAGTTCTTTCTTAGTGTACTCGTTGGGCCCTTCTCTTTATTGGAGAAACTCTGCACCATGTCATTTATTTAGTTTTAATACAGAGTGATTTCAGTGCGTACGTTTGAAACCAGTCCCTATAAGATTTTCTAGGTATAAATTATGATGTACCTTTCTTGTCTACGTTCAAAAGAATACAGTTGAAGTGACTTCAGTTGTTTGTATACTGTGGTAGGTGCAGCTGGTGCCTGCAACATATTGCAACAGAAGGTAACACTGCAACACTTGTCACTGAAACACACTATGCTACTGTAATGGACCCGTATATATTGTAATATCAGGTATTGGTAGGTCGAGTTACGCAGGCAGCCTCCAGTTCGGTGGAGTCGCCAGTGTCCCTCGACATGAAGGCTGTAAGAGCAAATGTGTCTTGATATTTTTACACTCAAGGGCGATTCCAGTTTGACTGGACAATGTACTTCTTTGAACGAAGGTTCGTGGCTGTTATCCTCGTTACATTGCAAAATTATTGTTTGCATGTGTCAGTGTATCACAGTGCATCACACCTGCGGGTTGGTTGGTGTTAATACAGCCACTTAGAGAACAGTACTCTGCTGAAGAACCTTTATCACAAACCCTGTACAGTAAATATACCTCTGCGGCTTCGTTGGCAGTGGGTGGTAGTTGCAGGTGGAGAAGTTGGACGGGGTGTTGGGTGTTGGTAGGCGGTGGAGAGGTTGGACGGGGTGGAGGGGCGGTGGAGAAGCTGCAGAAATGGGAGAGGGAGCACAGACGGCACAGATGGTGTGAGCGATGACGGATGATGACACTGGTGATGAGGCCAGAGTACTCCATGCTGTCAGTGTTGACCACAGCGGGTGACTGCAGTTCCGGGCACTGACGGTGCCACCACAGGGCCCACTTACCAGCGGGTGACATTCACCACCCACAATCTCCTCATCCAAACCCCCCTCTCAACCGCCCAACACCCACCACCCCTCCTCAACACCCTCTCCCACCACAGGATGCTCTCACTTGACCCCACTACAAGCTCTCTGTACCTTGCTACTTTACACTTATGCTGCTTTTCATGTATGGGAAGTTTAGCTAGTACTCCAAGCTTTTTTTCAGGAAGTTTCCAAGGAGGAGAGGAGCTTGGTGTTCTCAGACAGTACATTAAACTACACCGTATCTTACTAATGAATAAAATCCAGAAATTCTGAGAAAGTATCTTAAATTGCCTTTGGTGATGATGCCTGGAACTATTACAAGATGTAATAGGTAAAAGTATGACATTTATAAATATGTACCCAAATGTACCTCTGTTGGCCTTCTTAGAACCTGGTTCCTCTCTGTGTATCCATATGTTCTTGCTTTACCATCCACAGGATGGGTGTGGAAAGCACAATATGCTAATTGCTTCGGCTGCAAAGTTGAGAAACATCTTGCTATTTTTTTGTAAGTTTCTCAAAATTTTAGCTAGTTTTTGACGCTTTAACTATGTTCGATGACTTTTTTGTGAATTAGTTTTCGAAACTATATAGCTAATTTATGGAGGTTTAAGTGTAGTGAATTTTTTTTAGTTAGTCGTCAGAGATGTTTGTTGTTTCGCTGACAATAAATAGTCCTTAAAGATGATACGGAAGACAGTTACAAAGCAAATGACGTTCCGTCGTCGAACAAGAACTGTCGCATCTGTGATGACTTAGACATAGTAATTAACAGCTGGGCGTCTACGCTGCAAACTAAATTGTTTGCCATCCTAATATCACTAAAATTAACTTTTGACATGAGTTTGACTCTTTGATTATTCCTGATTCGATGTCATCATTGAGGGCACTCGACTCTCATAATGACTGACATGCTTATTGGAGAAGCCAGATAAAGATATTAAAAAAGCAGAGAATGATGAATTAATGTTATTTTTTAGGGATTCCATCACACATTCAAGTACTCCTTCATGATAAAGTTGATATTATTTATTTTATTAACACAGGCCGTTTCCCACCAAGGCAGGGTGGCCCGGAAAAGAAAAACTTTTATCATCATTCACTCCATCACTGTCTTGCCAGAGGCGCGATTACACCACAGTTATAAAACTGCAACATTACCATCCCTCCTTCAGAGTGCAGACACTGTACCTCCCACCTCCAGGATTCAAGTCTTGCCTGCCGGTTTCCCTGAATTCCTTCATAAATGTTACCTTGCTCACACTCCAACAGCACGTCAAGTCCTAAAATGTATTTGTCTCCACTCCTATTTAACACGCTCACGCATACTTGCTGGAAGTCCAAGCCCCTCGCACAAAAAAAAAAAAAACTCGTTTACTCCCTCCAACCTTTCCTAGGCCGACCCTACCCCGCCTTCCTTCCACTACAGATTTATATGCTCTCCAAGTTATCCTATTTCGTTCCAGCCCCTCTAAATGTCCGAACCACCTCAACAAACCCTCCTCAGCCCTCTGGATAATATTTTTAGTAACCTTCACCTTCTCCTAATTTCTAAACTACGGATTCTCTGTATTATATCATACCACACATTGCCCTCAGGCACGACATTTCCACTGCCTCCAGCCTTCTCCTTGTTATAACATTCACCACCCATTCTTCACACCTATATAAGAGTGTTGGTATAACTATACTCTCATACATTCCCCTCTTTGCTTCAATGGATAATGTTCTTTGTCTACACAGACTCCTCAGTGCACCACTCACCTTTTCCCCTCATCAATTCTATGGTTCACCTTATTTTTCATAGACCCATCTGTTGACAAGTCCACTCCCAAATATCTGAATACATTCACTTCCTCCATACTCCCTCCCTCCAGTCTAATATCCAATCTTTCGTTACCTAAATTTTTTCTTATCCTTATTACATTACTTTTTTCTATATTCGCTTTTAATTTCCTTCTTTTTCACACCCTACCAATAAAGTTGATAAGTTAGCCAATAAAAAAAGTACCTCGTAGGAAAATTTAGAATATAACTTGGATGTTTGTGTCTAGCATTAGGAATAATATTAGGAGGGAATGCAGTTAAAGGCCTTAATAGATATGTTACCCACTATAACATGAACGTAGATAGGCAGCTTACAATGTGAACAGACTGTTGTAGTATGACCACATTTGCCATTTTCCGATTTTTTGGCACAGAGAGATTGGTTGTATACCTTCGGTGTGTGTGTGTGTGAGAGAGAGAGAGAGAGAGAGAGAGAGAGAGAGAGAGAGAGAGATAAGGAAGTCAGGAAGTACGAGTCAGATTGATCTCCGCCATGTTCAGGAAACTGTAATTCTTCTCCGCCCGCTCCCCCTTCCCCGAGAAAAATTCTTTTGCTCAACATTTTCATTTTAAGACGTAATCTTGGGCGGGTGACACGATGTATGTGCTGACTTCCGTCCGCAGCTCTTTTTATTGTTGTGATGCCTGATGCATCAGGTATCTCAACAGGCTATGATTCCTGCTGCGGTTCTGCTAAATGCTGTGCTGCCTGCTGCAGCAGAACTCGTAAAGCCGCTAAACCTACGAGAGGTCGATTGAAAACCCAGGGTGGAAATGTGTGTTCCCTGAGGCCCAGTAATTGTTCCACCTCTGTTTCTCATTCATATAACTTCACATTGACAAAGACACAAATCTGTGACACAGATCTATGTGTCATCCATCACGGACACAGATGTATCATCCACCACGAGGGCACAGCTGTATACAGTCTTTCAGTGGACCACTGTCAATAACATGACATTTAACAATGAAAACAAATTCTGCTCCTTGCTATGGTAAAAAAAATTAAAAAAAGGTAATTGAAGCGAAATGAAGCAACTGGTAACCATGTGGGAAGATCTTATGTTCAAGGAACGTGCACATTGTTATTGTAACAGTCGGTAGGAGGAGGAGGAGGTGGCTGTAGACAGAGTGGAGGTGGTTTTCCTAGAAGCAGGTGAAGTGAGAGATGCAACATATTGACATGTTCTTGTCATGTTTATACAACCATTGTCACCTGCTCTGCCTCCATCACTGGAAAACACGCGTAATAGAATGCAAAGTAGCTCCATATAGCGTAAATATTTACCCATGGTTGTTGTCTTACAATTCTTTTACTTTATAGATTTGACCTCGGGAGATGATCTGTTTCTGAGAGAGCATCATTGCTCACAGTATCAGCAAAAAACCTGCAGATAGCACAGGTATCGCCTGTAGTGTACTGATGTGCTGGGTCTTGTACACTCCTTGTACTGATGTGCTGGGTCTTGTACACTCCTTGTACTGATGTGCTGGGTCTTGTACACTCCTTGTACTGATGTGCTGGGTCTTGTACACTCCTTGTACTGATGTGCTGGGTCTTGTACACTCCTTGTACTGATGTGCTGGGTCTTGTACACTCCTTCACAGCGACCCTCACGAATAACCCACTTGAAAGTCGCCTGGAGATCCACGCATTATACACTTCATAAAATTTACGACCTGAAGTGAAAACCTTTGTGACGAAAGCCAAAAATGGATAGAAATGAGAAGGGAGAGGAAGAATAATAAGGGAAGGGGTGGGTATCAGTGCTGGTGGTGAGACGGCAGCGTGTACGCTTTCCGTATACACATATGATTTAGGAAAGTTTCATCTGATGTGCCGGGTCAGCTGGGTTGTGATCATTATGTAGGCAATAGTCTGGTTGATCAGGCGGTCACCAAACTACCAAGGAACTCTCAAAGTCGCTCACAGGAAGCAAGGGCGAGAAACAAGAGCAACGAACACAAAAAAACACGCAGAGAAGCCATAGACACATTAGGAAATGGCCCGAAACACCATGCATATAGGCTACTACATGTATCAATTATTATTATTATTATTATTATTATTATTATTATTATTATTATTATTATTATTATTATTAGGAAATACAACTTCGCTTTTGGGGCTGTGGAAAAGTGGAGTGAGTTAGAAGACGTTGTGGAGGTAAACTTCATACGCAATTTCAGTAGGTATGACCCACCCATCAGAAGGAACGGTAATCAGTAAGGACAATCAGTATTTGCCAGTAATGAGAGCTGTGAGCGCCCTACCACACCAGAGTGTATATTGTACACAAACACTAGCGGAAGAGAAACTGGTACTGGAGGAAGGAAGGAAGAAGGAATGTTTCAAAGAGGAAAGAAGAGTGTGAACGATGTAACAAAAAGAGAGATGAATGAACACGTCAGTGGCGCATTAGACGTCTACCAAAAACACGAAAATAAATCTTTCCTTAGAAGGCATTTGGGGGGCGCGAAGGGAAGGGGGGAATGGAAGAGAGAATGGGGAAGGAGACGAAGGGATAAATGGAAGGGAGAGGACTGAAATATGCTCACGCGAATATTTCGTAGAATTTTAATACGAGTGAATACAATACCACACACAGTACCATCACTGGACTATTTTATGGTGAAAATGTTTTGTATCTAGGTATACAGTAGTGTGTGTGTGTGTGTGTGTGTGTGTGTGTGTGTGTGTATGTGTGTGTGTGCGCGCGCGCGCGCGCCTCTCCTATTTGTAGTTGCAGGAGTCGAATCTCTGCTGTTGGTCCGGCCTCTCCGTTGGCTGCTACTGGGTTCGCTTCTGGTTGCATGAGCTCTATCATACCAATACTTAAAGCTATGTATGGATTTTGCCTCGACTCGCTGAGTACATCGTACCATTTCCTGACCACTCTAAGGCTAAAGAAGTATTTCCTTATATCCCTATGACTCGGCTTTTTTTTTAACTTGCAGGTGTGACCTCGAGTACCTGAGACCCGTATCTCAGTCTCTCAAGCAGATTCACCCTGTCCACCCTGTCTGTGTTGCTATCATGTCACCCCTGATTCTTCTGTCCTCTAGTGTCGTCAGGTTTAGCTTCTCTACTCTTTCCTCATAGCTCATACCCCTCAGCTCTGGGACTAATCTCCTAGCAAACTTTTGCATTTTTTCCAGCTTCTTGACATGCTATATAGAATGTGGGTTTCATCCTGGCTCCTCATACTGCAGGAGGAGCCTGGTATATGTCACATAAAGACTTATGAAAGCTACCTTTAAATTTATCAGTCTCGCGTTTGCTGCGACCGTTATCCAGTTGTGTGTCAAAGGTGAAATGCTGGGAACTATGCTCACCCTAAGGTCCTCTTCCGGAGAGGTTAGCAGCCTTTGTTTCCTGAGCCTGTGCTCTGTATCCGGTCTTCTTTGCCCTTCCCCGATTTTCATACCTTTGCGTTTGCTGTGGTTAAATTTTAATAGCCACTTGTCAGACCAATCCAGCAGCGTGTCCAGATCCATTTGTAGTCTTTTCCAGTCTGCTCCTGTTTGTATTCTCATTACTTCTACGTCATCTGCAAACGGTGATACATCTGTCATGTTAACACACAAGAAACAGTCACATTTATCCATCCTGACGGACAATAAATCGTTGTTTCCTTCCTTGATCTACTGTAGTGTGGTACAGCAGGAGGGATGGAGAAGCCAGCAGGAGGGATGGAGAAGCCAGCAGGAGGGATGGTAAAGCCAGCAGGGGGGATGGAGAAGCCAGAAGGAGGGATGCAAGAGCTAGCAGGAGGGATGAAGGAACCAGCAGGACGGATGGAGAAACCTTTGATATACCTTTGATGAGTTTCTAGAGTCTCTCTACTTTCAAAGAGTGGTCATGGGCCAGGCTCGTCTGGTGCTTGCCTGGTCAACCAGGCTGTTGCTGCTGGAGGCCCGCTGCCCCACATATCCATCACAGCCTGGCTGATCCGGCACTTGGTGAA
This sequence comes from Cherax destructor, assembly GCA_009830355.1. Taxonomy (NCBI): domain Eukaryota; kingdom Metazoa; phylum Arthropoda; class Malacostraca; order Decapoda; family Parastacidae; genus Cherax; species Cherax destructor. The sequence continues at coordinate 200,496 of WNWK01001890.1, read as the reverse complement.
AATACTTGTCCAGTCTCCTCTTGGGGCCACGAATGTTGACACAGTGTTCCCTTATTGTGCCCAACGCACCATTGCTTCTCACTGGGTTTATCTTACATTTCCTCCCATATCTCACTCAAGTATGTTGTTATGGCAGTGTGCAGATTTGGGACCAGGCCCTCGAGTACTTTCCAGGTATATATTATCATGTATCTCTCTCTCCTCCGTTCCAGTGAGTACATGTTCAAGGCTTGAAGGCGTTCCCAGTAATTTAAGTGTTTTACTGGTCTGTGTGTGCCATAAACGATCTCTGTACTTGGTCAGTTGACATAATTATTCCCAAGTCTTTTACGTGTTCCATTCGTTCTATTTGGTGATCCTCTTGAATTTTGTATACAGTGTTCCTTTTGAGTTTTTCATTCTTTCCATACCTAAGCAGCTGAAACTTATCACCATTGAACGTTATGTTGTTCTCCACTGCCCACTGGAAGACCCTGCTTATGTCTTCCTGTAATTTTTCATTGTCTTCTACCGTAGTGACTTTCATGCTTATTTTATTGTCATCTGCAAATGATACAAAAGTGTGCTGGGTGTTTTTATCTATGTCTGCTATGAGGATGAGAAACAGCAGAGGCGCCAGGACGGTGCCATGGGGCACTGAGCTTTTTACCTCACTGATGCTGGATTTCGCTCTTTTTGCTACTACTTTTTGGGTTCTGTGTGTCCACAGAATACTGAGGGCTCGTGCTAGTGGTGCTTTGCACTTTACAAATAGAACATTCTATGAATCTGGTCCAGGTGCTGAATAAGTGGACATGTTAGCCATTTCTTTTTCGAAATCTATGGAATTTGTACTAATGTCAGTTAGTTGGTCTGCGCGGCCTTCTGCTGGAGTGAAAAATGTTTTTGCATTTTCTACCTTGCTGTTATTTAGTAGGTTGCTGAACACCGACTCATACTGTTCTTTTAGGATTTCACTCATTTCCTGTTCATCGTCAGTATACGAATCTCCTCTCAATAATGGTCCAATTCTACAGGTAGCTCTTAGCTTGAATTTTGCATAGAAATAAAAATATTTTGGGTTTCTTGCCATATACTGTATGGCTCTTTGTTCCCTTTGTACTTCTTCTGTAACGTATAACATCCTAAGTTTTTGCTCTAATTCAGTGATCTTTCAGCTAAGACTATCTTTCCTCTGTTGCGACATATTTGTGTTTTTAAGTAATTCAGTAACCCGTTTTCTTCTGTCCCATTTCCTACGCTCTCTCTCTATATCTGATCATCTTCTGGGCTTCCTCAATGGTACGTGCTTCATACATACCTTGTATGCTTCTGTATTCAGCTTCTCTAGGCACTGGTGGGGATTTAGGGTGCTCATGTCTGACTCCCAGGATATGTCTGATAGTTCTTGGTTTACTTTTTCCCAGTCAATTCTGTGGTTGTTGAAATTAAACTTACTGAACATCCCGTCTCTAACATTAGTGATGCAGTTCCCTAACCCTGAGTTAATACTCGATGGAGGGATCGAAGAGCCAGCAGGAGGGGTGGGGAGCCAGCAGGAGGGGTGGGGAGCCAGCAGGAGGGGTGGGGAGCCAGCAGGAGGGATGGAGGAACCAGAAGGAGGGATTTGGGAGCCAGCAGGAGGGATGGAGGAGCCAGCAGGAGGGATGGAGGAACCAGAAGGAGGGATGGAGGAGCCAGCAGGAGGGATGGGGGAGCCAGCAGGAGGGATGGGGGAGCCAGCAGGAGGGATGGGGGAGCCAGCAGGAGGGATGGAGGAACCAGAAGGAGGGATGGAGGAGCCAGCGGGAGGGATGGGGGAGCCAGCAGGAGGGAGGGAGGAGCCAGCAGGAGGGATGTGGGAGCCAGCAGGAGGGATGGGGGAGCCAGCAGGAGGGATGGAGGAACCAGGAGGGATGGAGGAGCCAGCAGGAGGGATGGATGAGTCAGCGGGAGGGATGGGGGAGCCAGCAGGAGGGATGGGTTATAAGAAGCAGTGATGGTATGCCCTCTGGTGATCAGTAAACAGTACTTGTTATCCAACGAGCACTATAACTCACCATCACCCACACGCCCACGTCCACACACGCCTATCCCACTGTAGGTGGGAGGGGGCGCGCGTGGCGTCACAGTAACCAGCTGGGTAAAAAGAGCAGCTGGTCGATCCTTGAAGTGTAGAACAATAAAATTATTTTTCCAACACTTCTCTTCCTCCTTCCTTCTTTCTTCCTTCTTTTCCTTCTCCCTCCTCCTAATATCTTCCTCCTGGTTCTATACTCCTAGGAGGTGGTGGCACTGTACACTGTGTGTAGGTGGGGGCACTGTACAGTGTGTGTAGGTGGTGGCACTGTACAGTGTGTGTGAAGGTGGTGGCACTGTACAGTGTGTGTGCAGGTGGTGGCACTGTACAATGTATGTGCAGGTGGTGGTACTGTACAGTGTGTGGAGGTGGTGGCACTGTACAGTGTGTGTGGAGATGGAGATGAAAAGCAGGGGTGCCACTAGCACGTTGAGAGACAACCCAATAAGTGTCAGGGGCCCAAGACTGTTCAACTGCCTCCCAGCATACATAAGGGGGATTACCAGTAGACCCCTGGGTGTCTTCAAGCGGGCACTGGACAGGCACCTAAAGTCGGTGCCTGACCAGCCAGGCTGTGGTTCGTACGTTGGACTGCGTGCGGCCAGCAGTAACAGCCTGGTTGATCAGGCTCTGATCCAACATGAGGCCTGGTCACAGACCGGGCCGCAGGGGCGTTGACCCCTGGAACTCTCTCCAGGTAAACTCCAGGTAAACTGTACAGTGTGTGTGAAGGTGGTGGCACTGTACACTGTATAGGTGACAATATATGCAGCCTTCCTCATACTCCCCAGCCTCCTTTCCCCCTCTCCCCCAGCCTCCTTCCCTCTCAGCTCCCCAGCCTCATCCTCTCTCCCCAGCCTCTCCCCAGCTCATCTGGTGTAATGCTCTCACACGCATGTAAATAGATTTCAGTAAATGTATCTGCTTACGCAGTCGTAAAATTCCTCCACGGTCCAATAAATCACACGAAAGAGGCTGCTCATATCTTGCTTCCTCTCCCCCTCCCCCTCTTTCCCCCTCCTCTTCCCCTCCCTCTCTCCTCTCACTCTCGTTGGAAGGACATGGATGGTAGACAATGGCAAAACCCGACAAGTGGAAATGAAGACACTGGTAGTAGAGAATCCTTTTAATACGTTTCGCCCAAGACTCGGCTTATAAAAGCAGATGAGCATCATGAGGTCAGACTTGGAGAAACACAGGTCACATGTGAGGTCATGTGATCAGTATCTTTTAGAAGAACAAGCATATCTCGAAGAGGTGTTCATCAACTTCAAGTTCCCAATACACATTGTTGACTCCTGCATACAGGAAGTGTACCTCATACACAACACACCCAAGGAGGGTAACAACGACTGCCTCTCCCCACTGGGCAGACTGTTATCAACACTTACATCACAGTCTGCTTGATCTGGTACTTGGTGGAAGTACTTGTCAAGTTTTCTCAGGAGACTTCTGCAATGCCGGAACAAGTGTACAAAACCTCAGGAGTAAGTAGCTCCACTAAGTGTTTGGTTAACCAGGCTGTGATGAATATGTGGATAGCGGGCTGTCAGGATTAACAGCTTGGTTGACCAGGCAAGCACAAGACGAGCCTGGCCCAGGGCTGGGCTCTGGGAGTAGGGAAACTCTCGAAACTCATCAAAGGTAAAGGTACCATCGCCCCGATTTTGCAAAAAACCAATATGGATGTAGCTGGTCTTACCACCAAAACTATTATAGATCACCAGAAGCTGCAGCTGCAGTACACAACACTGGGTAGGGGATAAAAGCAACAAGGTATACGCAGTCTATCACAACATTCTCAATGCATGCACTGGGGAAGCAGAACTGTTACACCACGCGAACGACACAGCCAGACGCAGAGCAGCAGCAGCAGTGGTCCACCTCATCGATACTACTTAACAAAAAGTGGAGTGTACATGTTGGCTGGGTCTATTGTCACAATTTATTTAGCAAATATAATAAACTAGTCACTTAAAACTTCACCCTCTACATTCACATTTGACCTCGCCTATACCTGACCTCACTTATACTCGTTCTCCCAATTTCATGACCTCTGTGTGCTCGTTTGTTTTAAAAGGTGGTGTATGTGTTTATTACTGTATAAAGTCCGGCCTAGGACAAACCATTTTATTAAAATGATTCCTTGTTTACATAGGTGCATTGATAACGATAAACAGAAAACTGTTGAGAATCTTGCTGGTTGATGATGGTGTTCTTCCTTCCCTGGTTGAACACGTCCTCAACTAACTTGTTCCTAACAATCTCTTCCCTACCACTATATATGTCGTGTTTGCCATTACTTGTAGACCTCGAAGTAGGGTGTATAAAAGTTGACACATCAGCATCTAAATGGAACAACAGCCTGGTTGTCCAGACAAGCCTGGCCCAGGGAGGGGCTACGGCAGTAGGAAAACTCTGGACACTCTTCAAAGGTATGTCAAAGGTGCGCATAACTCAAATGGCAACAGTTTATGTATATTTGAAATATGAACGTTAAACTTGTGATTAACACTGACAGGTCTGTGAGGAAGATATGTATGTTGTTATCAATACATTCCCTGAAGATACGTTTCGCCCACCAGGAGCTTCTTCACTTCATTACAAAGAACAAGATGTTCATGTAGGTGTGCCAGGACAGGTCTTGGCCCGGGTCTTCTCCATGTGGTGACCTGGCAGCAAAGAATAAGAGACAATGAGTTTATGTAGGTGAGGTGAGACGCCCTGCCAGGTAGGAGAGGCGGAGGTAGGAGAGGCGGAGGTAGGAGAGGCGGAGGTAGGAGAGGCGGAGGTAGGAGAGGCGGAGGTAGGAGAGGCGGAGGTAGGAGAGGCGGAGGTAGGAGAGGCGGAGGTAGGAGAGGCGGAGGTAGGAGAGGCGGAGGTAGGAGAGGCTGAGGTAGGAGAGGCTGAGGTAGGAGACGCTGAGGTAGGAGACGCTGAGGTAGGAGCGAGGCTGGAGGTGAGGAGAGCTGAGGTAGGAGAGGCTGAGGTAGGAGAGGCTGAGGTAGGAGAGGCTGAGGTAGGAGAGGCTGAGGTAGGAGAGGCTGAGGTAGGAGAGGCTGAGGTAGGAGAGGCTGAGGTAGGAGAGGCTGAGGTAGGAGAGGCTGAGGTAGAGAGGCTGAGGTAGAGAGGCTGAGGTAGGAGAGGCTGAGGTAGGAGGGCTGAGGTAGGAGAGGCTGAGGTAGGGAGGCTGAGGTAGGAGAGGCTGAGGTAGGAGAGGCTGAGGTAGAGAGGCTGAGGTAGGAGAGGCTGAGGTAGGAGAGGCTGAGGTAGGAGAGGCTGAGGTAGGAGAGGCTGAGGTAGGAGAGCTGAGGTAGGAGAGGCTGAGGTAGGAGAGGCTGAGGTAGGAGAGGCTGAGGTAGGAGAGCTGAGGTAGGAGAGGCGAGGTAGAGAGGCGGAGGTAGGAGAGGCGGAGGTAGAGAGGCTGAGGTAGAGAGGCTGAGGTAGGAGAGGCTGAGGTAGGAGAGGCTGAGGTAGGAGAGGCTGAGGTAGGAGAGGCTGAGGTAGGAGAGGCTGAGGTAGGAGAGGCTGAGGTAGGAGAGGCTGAGGTAGGAGAGGCTGAGGTAGGAGAGGCTGAGGTAGGAGAGGCTGAGGTAGGAGAGGCTGAGGTAGGAGAGGCTGAGGTAGGAGAGGCTGAGGTAGGAGAGGCTGAGGTAGGAGAGGCTGAGGTAGGAGAGGCGGAGGTAGGAGAGGCGGAGGTAGGAGAGGCTGAGGTAGGAGAGGCTGAGGTAGGAGAGGCTGAGGTAGGAGAGGCTGAGGTAGGAGAGGCGGAGGTAGGAGAGGCGGAGGTAGGAGAGGCGGAGGTAGGAGAGGCGGAGGTAGGAGAGGCGGAGGTAGGAGAGGCGGAGGTAGGAGAGGCGGGGCTAAATGATGGCGGTGTTTTGCTTTGGTAAAATACGTTGTTTAGTATTTTGGATATGATGAAACTCCTTGTATTCTGAGTTATGATGCTGCTGGTAGGGATGACTGATGACCCTCGGTGGCGACGATCGGGGTCCCCTGATAACTAGTTTGTCATTCATTACGTCCTTGAGGTGTCCATAAGAGTTGCTGTGAATCGTTGAAGTCATGCCGCTGACAAGTGTTGCCGCTGACAAGTGTTGCCGCTGACAAGTGTTGCCGCTGACAAGTGTTGCCGCTGACAAGTGTTGCCGCTGACAAGTGTTGCCGCTGACGTCGCTGCAAGTGTTGCCGCAGAGCCGCGCGTGTGTGCCGTCGTGCAACCTCGAGCTATGCAGCGATGATGTGTCTCAATGTAGTTTTATGGTTGCATGTACTCACCGTGTATGGTCTCATTATTTAGCTCCTGGCTACTCACCTCACGGTTGCAAGGCTTGATTTTCTTAAAGAGTTTTGATTTGATGTGGATCCCGCCTCTCCCACTTCACTCTACAGATTGTTTCACTTCCTGACGACTCTAAGGCTTTTATATAGTGTAATGACCTTTGTGCGTACTGCGTCATGTGGGTGTTGTATGGTGTAGTGTGGTGGAGCAGCGTGGTGTAGTGTGGTGGAGCAGCGTGGTGTAGTGTGGTGGAGCAGCGTGGTGTAGTGTGGTGGAGCAGCGTGGTGTAGTGTGGTGGAGCAGCGTGGTGTAGTGTGGTGGAGCAGCGTGGTGTAGTGTGGTGGAGCAGCGTGGTGTAGTGTGGTGGACAGCGTGGTGTAGTGTGGTGGAGCAGCGTGGTGTAGTGTGGTGGAGCAGCGTGGTGTAGTGTGGTGAGCAGCGTGGTGTAGTGTGGTGGAGCAGCGTGGTGTAGTGTGGTGGAGCAGCGTGGTGTAGTGTGGTGGAGCAGCGTGGTGTAGTGTGGTGGAGCAGCGTGGTGTAGTGTGGTGGAGCAGCGTGGTGTAGTGTGGTGGAGCAGCGTGGTGTAGTGTGGTGGAGCAGCGTGGTGTAGTGTGGTGGAGCAGCGTGGTGTAGTGTGGTGGAGCAGCGTGGTGTAGTGTGGTGGAGCAGCGTGGTGTAGTGTGTGGGAGCAGCGTGGGTAGTGTGGTGGAGCAGCGTGGTGTAGTGTGGTGGAGCAGCGTGGTGTAGTGTGTGGAGCAGCGTGGTGTAGTGTGGTGGAGCAGCGTGGTGTAGTGTGGTGGAGCAGCGGTGAGTGTGGAGCAGGGTGTAGTGGTGACAGCGTGGTAGTGTGGTGGAGCAGCGTGGTGTAGTGTGGTGGAGCAGCGTGGTGTAGTGTGGTGGAGCAGCGTGGTGTAGGTGGTGGAGCAGCGTGGTGTAGTGTGGTGGAGCAGCGGGGTGTAGTGTGGTGGAGCAGCGTGGTGTAGTGTGGTGGAGCAGCGTGGTGTAGTGTGGTGGGAGCAGCGTGGTGTAATGTGGTGGGAGCAGCGTGGTGTAGTGTGGTGGAGCAGCGTGGTGTAGTGTGGTGGAGCAGCGTGGTGTAGTGTGGTGAGGAGCAGCGTGGTGTAGTGTGGTAGGAGCAGCGTGGTGTAGTGTGGTGGGGAGCAGCGTGGTGTAGTGTGGTGGAGCAGCGTGGTAGTGTGGTGAGCAGCGTGGGTAGTGTGGTGGAGCAGCGTGGTTGTAGTGGTGGAGCAGCGTGGTGTAGTGTGGTGGAGCAGCGTGGTGTAGTGGTGGCAGCTGTGGTGGAGCAGCGTGGTGTAGTGTGGTGGAGCAGCGTGGTGTAGTGTGGTGGAGCAGCGTGGTGTAGTGTGGTGGAGCAGCGTGGTGTAGGTGGTGGAGCAGCGTGGTGTAGTGTGGTGGAGCAGCGTGGTGTAGTGTGGTGGAGCAGCGTGGTGTAGTGTGGTGGGGAGCAGCGTGGTGTAGTGTGGTGGAGCAGCGTGGTGTAGTGTGGTGGAGCAGCGTGGTGTAGTGTGGTGGGGAGCAGCGTGGTGTAGTGTGGTGGAGCAGCGTGGTGTAGTGTGGTGGAGCAGCGTGGTGTAGTGTGGTGGAGCAGCGTGGTGAGTGTGGTGGAGCAGGTGGTGTAGTGTGGTGGAGCAGCGTGGTGTAGTGTGGTGGAGACAGCGTGGTGTAGTGTGGTGGAGCAGCGTGGTGTAGTGTGGTGGGAGCAGCGTGGTGTAGTGTGGTGGAGAGCGTGGGTAGTGTGGTGGGAGCAGCGTGGTGTAGTGTGGTGGGAGCAGCGTGGTGTAGTGTGGTGGGAGCAGCGTGGTGTAGTGTGGTGGAGCAGCGTGGTGTAGTGTGGTGGAGCAGCGTGGTGTAGTGTGGTGGGGAGCAGCGTGGTGTAGTGTGGTGGAGCAGCGTGGTGTAGTGTGGTGGAGCAGCGTGGTGTAGTGTGGTGGGGAGCAGCGTGGTGTAGTGTGGTGGGGAGCAGCGTGGTGTAGTGTGGTGGGGAGCAGCGTGGTGTAGTGTGGTGGGGAGCAGCGTGGTGTAGTGTGGTGGGGAGCAGCGTGGTGTAGTGTGGTGGGGAGCAGCGTGGTGGGGTGTAGTGGAGAGGGGTAGTAAGAGAGAGTTTATCATCATTGGGGTGATGGGAAGCAGGTGTCAGTGTGTGAAGGCAAGTTATTACTGTATTGGTCATCACGACCGCCGCCCCGCCTCTACTGACACCTGTCTCCAGCATCATCCTCCACCACTCCACCACTTAATACATTCCACGCCAAATTCAAACACTCCACACTTATTCCAGATGTCTTGTTTTAACTCATTTGAATAAAACCTTAATGTATTTTGTACGAAAGTTAAATGTTAGGAACACCCGCAGTGTGTATTAAGTACCCTGTCATGTGCTTGATTATTAACCGGAGATAGTGGAAGATGAGGTAATCAGTCCTCTCAACCTTGATAGGTGTTTAGTCTCATCAGTCTTAACAGAGGCCGGAGAGTGGACGCTTATATGACGAAGCGGTATATAAGCACTCACTCCTCTGCCTCTGATCCACACTGATCTAGGCTGATATACTGAGCTCCCTCTGCCAAGGCTGAGCGACTGATTGCCTCATTTTTCACTGTCTCTGGTTCATAATCTTCGTATTGAATTGAGAATCTCACTGGATGACGCAACGTCTTCAGGATAAAGATACCAGGCATTGCATAGAACACGGTAACTAATACACACGTGTAGATTGATCTAGACAGTATTACAGCCTCTCAGGATGACCTGTCACATACACTGAGTGCAAGGATGAAGGTATCTGTCCCCCACTGTGAAAGTGGAGTTGGTTAGTTAGTGGTTACGGTTAGAGGTAGTTTTTAAGTAATGGTTATTAGGTGGGTAGTGGAGGGAAGGGAAGGGAAGGGAAGAGTTGGTAGGGTGGGGAAAAAAGGGAAGAGTTAGTAGTGGTGGAGGTGGAGAAAAGGAGGGTTGGTGGTGGTGGTGAAGGGGAAGGTGTTGGGGTTGCTGAGGCAATAACAAGGTGATGGAGGTTTCTGGTTAGTGTTGACAGTCCTCTTTTCTTTACTTCCTTGTCTTTGTATAGTATCAGGTTGAGGACTGTTTGTGTAGACATGGAGGAGGGGAGGGTTGTGTTAGTGTAGACATGGAGGAGGGGAGGGCTGTGTTAGTGTAGACATAGAGGGAAGGGCTGTGTTGGTGTAGACATAAAGGGAGGACTGTGTTGGTGTAGACATAGAGGGGAGGACTGTGTTGGTGTAGACATGGAGGAGGGGAGGGCTGTGTTAGTGTAGACATAGAGGGGAGGACTGTGTTAGTGTAGACATGGAGGAGGGGAGGGCTGTGTTGGTGTAGACATAGAGGGAAGGGCTGTGTTGGTGTAGACATAGAGGGGAGGACTGTGTTGGTGTAGACATAGAGGGGAGGACTGTGTTGGTGTAGACATAGAGGAAAGGACTGTTGGTGTAGACATGGAGGAGGGGAGGGCTGTGTTAGTGTAGACATAGAGGGGAGGACTGTGTTGGTGTAGACATAGAGGGGAGGACTGTGTTGGTGTAGACATGGAGGAGGGGAGGGCTGTGTTAGTGTAGACATGGAGGAGGGAAGGGCTGTGTTGGTGTAGACATGGAGGAGGGGAGGGCTGTGTTGGTGTAGACATGGAGGAGGGGAGGACTGTGTAGACATGGAGGGAAGGGCTGTGTTAGTGTAGACATGGAGGAGGGGAGGGCTGTGTTAGTGTAGACATGGAGGAGGGAAGGGCTGTGTTGGTGTAGTCATGGAGGAATGGAGGGCTGTATTTGTATAAGGGGAGGGGAGGACTGTGTTGGTGAAGACATGGAGGAGTGGAGGACTGTGTAGACATGGAGAAGGGAAGGGCTGTGTTGGTGTAGACATGGAGGAGGGGAGGACTGTGTAGACATGGAGGGAAGGGCTGTGTTAGTGTAGACATGGAGGAGGGGAGGACTGTGTAGACATGGAGGAGGGGAGGACTGTGTTAGTGTAGACTTGGAGGAGGGAAGGGCTGTGTTGGTGTAGTCATGGAGGAATGGAGGGCTGTATTTGTATAGACATGGAAAAGTGTAGGGCTGTTTTTGTAGACATGGAGGAGTGGAGGTCGTGAAAATGAAGGTCGAGAAGGAACAAAGAGTATAAAGTGGAGAGGAATGAAAGGGTATTGCAGGGTGGGAGGAGAATATGAGCAGGGAGAAAGAGAAGGCAAAGGGGTGTAGTGGCACGAGGTAGTAATCCGTACAAGAAAATGAAGAGAAGGAACACAAATAGGGGAAGAGGGAGAAGGCAAAGGGGAAGAGGGAGAAGGGGTAAAAGGGTCGTCATTGATTAATGAGTCTGAGGAAACACTCTCAAAGGGTTATCGACTTCTTCTGTTTATCGGCAAATATTAATTTTGTTGGGAGCGTCGAGGCATGTTTTAATTACTTTGTGAGATTCCTCAACTGTAATGTCAACATGTGTGTGTGTGTGTGTGTGTGTGTGTGTACTCTACGTATTGTGATCACCTAGTTGTGTTTTGTGGGGGTCGAGACTCGCTCCTGGCCCTGCCACTTACCAGACTTACCATCTCTTAGCCTCGTGGTCCTAGTCATACCTGTTCGTCAAGTTAAGTATGGAGTCTTGCTTTCACTGCTCGGTCGTTATTCCAGAGGCTGTAAACCTTCCTAAATCTGACTTGGTTTAACGTGTGTCCATTACTGAGAGTTCTGTCTTAAGTTACATATTATCAACACCTTCTATATACCACCTTTTTCTTATTCCTGTCTTCCACATGGACACTTGCCTTATATTCCTCCTCGCTGCCAGTAATAATTTTAAATAAAAATAAGCTTTATCCTGAGGCTTGAGAAGCCTCAGGAGAGCAGCCACACACCGCTGACTCGCCAAGTATAATGCTGAATTATTTCCTTGGCCGTAAAATTGCAGAGGCCGGTGGAAATTTTTTCCGTATAAGCGAACTAAAAATCAAAGGCTGTAAATTCCTGCTCAAGGAATCTGAAACTATAAGACGATGTAAAGAATATGGAATACCTTTATCCATAGCTAGAAGTGTTAATAATGGTGAAGGCGATGTTTCAACGTGATGCAAGTGTCTTCTAGAGGGAACTTGCAGAGTTCCTGATCAGCCAAGTTATGGAGCTTCGTAATGTTTGCATCGAGCACCAACAGCCACGCTGAGATTGTGCTGTTGGGGTGATTTTCCTGGAGTCGATTTTTGGGATCTCCGCCCCCACTTCCCCCCGCTGCACGGTCTCGGACCAGGCCCCCCCGCTGCACGGTCTCGGACCAGGCCCCCCTCATGCTGGTCTGATGGACCTGGAACCATGCACATGTAATCTACTGGTAGCCGTGTGAGACCCTTTTTGGATTAAACAGTAAATATCTCGTTACCGTTTAAAAGAATGAAGGTAAATCTTGTTGATAGTACACAATGACTGGCGTCACCCTACCTTAGTAACCATGTTCAGAACCTCAAGGTAAGGTAAACTTGTGTGAGTGAAAGTGTAATGATCATTTTCCATGTTTAAGAAAATCCATAAGAACACAAGAAACAGCGAATATTATATAACTCATTTGTTGCGATCTGAAACTGAGAGACTCATCAACTGAAGAAGGTCTCAGTTTGAGAGCGAAATATACAATTCTTTTCATTTTCGCGTTTGCTTGTTTATGGGTTTAAACATTAGGAAAACGTGATTAGAAAGAGCTAAACAAGTTCAGGGAAGAGCACTAGACGCTGGAGAATAAAAACAAAGGAAAAAAAGAAGCATGAGATACAAACCGTTAAGTGGTGTGATGATACAAGTGTACACGGGGGTAAAAGAAAGACACTTAGCGAGGAGACACTTTATTGGGTAATGTTTCTCTGAGGTGTGCTCTATGTCAGACCCTGCAGCACAACACATTGCTATATCTTGTATATACTGAAGAGAGTTGTTAGTGTGTGATGGAGGCGATGCTGAGAGCTGTCTTACGTGAGTATAGTTGATGTGAAGCTCAAAGCTCTCTGAGGGGAGATGAAAGCTCTTTGAGGGGCGATGAAAGCTCTCTGAGGGGCGATGAACGCTTTTGGATTCTGGTGGTGTTTCTTTACATCCACTACAACATCATTGGATGTGTATATAAGTGAGGGGTGTGCAAGTTCCACTGTACGACTTGATAAAGCTCAACCATAGAGAAACATCTGATGTCTCTCTTCCTGGAAAATCTTATTGACTACATTTGACATCAATCTGCGTTAATCCATTTTCAAGTGTGCTGGTGGATAGAAGGGTTAATGAATCACCCTATAAGGATCTGAAAGTGTCAATTCAAGACCGAACTTGAAACGATGGTTTCAACTTTGAAAATTATAGATTTTAGGAAGAATAGATGAGCGCTTGTTTAAAAAAAATGGTTACACATGTGGGGAAGTTTTAAAATAGCATCGTTGACGCCATGCATTGATGTGCTACAAATATACGTTGAACACACACGTCATTGATGACGCTTGGATATAAACAGAAGCTGTTCCACATGGCACAATTAGTATATTGTGGTTTTGGATAACTAAAGTGTAATGAACACTTGCCAGTGGTCAGTAATGATCCACATGAAGAAAGAAACTCGGAAGATTAATTGAAATGTATTTTTCGAAGGTTATTACTGATCATATTGCAGTTTTCTTTACTCGTATTTAAATTTAAATTACTTGAACCTACTTCGGGGAATCGTCAGTCCTGAACGTTGGCCCTGACCAGGTCTGGTTGCAGCCAGCTGTCCAACATAACCTGGCTGATCAGGATTGGTTTGTAGAAACTCATCAACTTTCCTTTGGAAGACAGTTAGGGATCTCTTGGTAATTCCTCTTATATTTTAATGAGTATTGGAAAACCTTGAAGCCTTGGCGAATATAGAATTATCTCTTAGTGCTGCTCATTTTAAGCCATTTTGAAAGCTATATCGTGCTGTCTCTCCTCTCACTTAAATTTTTCAGAGTGGATATTTGTAATCAGTCCCCCCAGTATTTTTGAGGTTCATCAGACAGAATCAGAAAAGTTGCCTCGGGAGGATGAAACTCTTCATAATCATTAACTATTTTAAGAGCCGCTCAAATGGGAATTCAATTACTGAAGTTTTCTCCAACTTCTGTATGTATTTTTTTTTTTTTGGGTGGGGGATTGTTGGGGATTAGGGAGGAGGAAGAGGAGAGGCATGTGCGTGTTAATGTAATATAATTATACTCTCATTAGTATTGATAGCGTCTTTCTAATTCTTTTATGTCTTTTGTAATTGTGTATATTGTATACATAATTGTGAAGATATTTGTTATTGTTGAAGACTGGTATGGCCTGTGCTCCTGGCTAACACTGACGGTGTGTGAAGGCTCGACTCCCAGTCTACAAGTAAGGAGCAAGACGATTGTCGACTCTAAATTGTGTGTCAACAAAGAACTCTTCAAACAAGAGATGCCAAGGCAGTGATGATACACTTTATATTGCTGTGCATTAACAGCCAATATTTATGGTAAATTAAATTGCAGATCTGGAGAGGAATTCACTTGAGAGGAATTCACTTGAGAGGAATTCACTTGAGAGGAATTCACTTGAGAGGAATTCACTTGAGAGGAATTCACTTGAGAGGAATTCACTAAACAGATAGGAAAGATAAATAGCTTCGCTGAAAATCTGGAGAATTTTACACCAAATATTATTCTCCTTGGAGATTTAAATCTCCCAAATGTAAAATGGAAGATGATAGACAGCAGCGATGCAGCAGCAGGAGTACCGGGAAATACTCTAGCCCAAGAACCACATACCAAAGGGAACGCCAAAATCTTCGCGTAGAGTTCACATTGAACAATATAATAAATAACAGAACCTATTGCATTTGATGTTCACGAACAATAAGGTATTAATCAGAGACATGATCTCGCGTACGATAAACTCTGATCACAACCAACTTGATTTATTGAGATAGACTAAACAATGAACTATCAGATGTTCCCTGGGAAACCATCTTGAGCACTCTTAACCCACAACAGTGTATGGAAAAACTGACTCTAGAAAAGCACAAGGTCTGTGTACAATATATTCCTCTGATAAAGCCTAAAAGGAGATAGTGTAGAGAACTAAAAAGAAGAGAGAGATAGAGAGAGAGAGAGAGATTGCTGAGCTGCTTAAAAAAACGCAAATATCACAAGCAAAACTTACAGCGATAAATTGCCTTTACAGAGCATAAAGTACAGCACAGGGACAAGACACAAGAAACACAAAAGAAATACAAAGTTAGTAAGGAAACTGGGAAAAACACTGAACACTGTTTTCGTATATGTGAATTTGAAATAAAAAAATATCTTCCAGTATTGATCTTCTACTCAGAGGAGATTTACACACAGATGACAACAAAGAAATGAACGAAATCTCATTTTTACTTGTCTGTCCTCGTCTCATTTCTCTTCCTTGATTCTCCTCGCCTCGTCTCCCTTCTTGCCTCTCCTCGCCCCATACCTTCTCATTGCTTATCTACTTTCTCTCTGCCTCTCCTCGCCTCAGCTGCTTTATCCTTACCTCTCCTCGCCTCATCTGCCTCTCCTCGCCTCAGCTGCTTTATCCTTACCTCTCCTCGCCTCAGCTGCTTTATCCTTACCTCTCCTCGCCTCAGCTGCTTTATCCTTACCTCTCCTCGCCTCAGCTGCTTTATCCTTGCCTTCTCCTCGCCTCATCTGCCTTCTCCTCGCCTCATCTGCCTTCTCCTCGCCTCATCTGCCTTCTCCTCGCCTCATCTGCCTTCTCCTCGCCTCATCTGCCTTCTCCTCGCCTCATCTGCCTTCTCCTCGCCTCATCTGCCTTCTCGCCTCATCTGCCTTCTCGCCTCATCTGCCTTCTTCTCGCTTCAGCTGCATTCTCCTTGCCTCTCTTCGCCTCATCTGGCTTCTTGTCTCACTGGAGCGCTTCATTGCAACATGACAGATGTTGGAAGCAAGAAGTACCTATCGTATATGAGTGGGAGCATCAGTGTGCACCTGCCTCGTTACCTCCTCTCTCCCCTCTACCAGTCAAACAGCGCCGCCTGTTCTGCTAGCTATTACTGGTAACGAGGCTGTTAGGGTGACCCTCGTGTTAGACAAGGGCTCATTAAGAGGCATGGGTGGTTGGGAGCTCTGGTTAGAGGCTCGTCGGGAGGCGTGGGTGGTGGAGGCGCCCCCAGAGGAGGGCTGGGAATCGAACTGAGACAAAACAGAATGGCGAGCCGCGGTTTTAGCGGCATATGTAGTCAATGAGTTGATGAGTTGAAATGCTTGTAACCCTGCATCTATATGTGCTGAATTACTTATAACTTCACCAGACGAGCCTGGCCCATGGCCGGGCTCCGGGAGTAGAAAGACTCTTGAAACTCATCAGAGGTATATCAAAGGTATCAAAGTGTCAGAACTATGTTCATGGTGTCCCCAGTTGAGACTTGGTAGTGGTCCACGAGGAAACGAAACATCGCCATACTTCTAAGGACATGTTCCTGTCCTTAATGCGGGTTCTTGGGGAGTTGCTTCAGCCACGGTGTTGTGACTGTTCTTTGTCTTGAGTCTCCTATAATTCCATATAGTTGCCACTGGTTATGTAGCATATGCTGCCTGAATTATGTCACTGTATTTGTGAAGAGAAAATTTTCATTTATCTTTACTGCACTGAAAAAAATGGTTCTAAGAAATCTTCAGTTCTCTTTTCCTGCCGTTTTATAATATTGTGTCTGTTATGTCTCTTCTCTTTCTCCTACAACAAGGAAGGTATTTTGATTTGGTCCTCAGTGGCTCCTCTTTTTCTCTTGTCGAGTAAGGAAAGTATTTTTAGTCCTAATAGTTCTTTAAGAAACAAGTCTCGTGGCAGACCAAACAACTTTATTGCGATAACGTTTCGCTCTGTCAGAGGTATTTTTTATAAAGTTCGAACAAGGCGAAACGTTGCTTTAATAAAAGCTTCTTCTGTAGTATGACATAAAGCGAGATTCGTTAGACATGATCGGCCCCTTGTAAATCTAATTTAGACTCTTAAATCTAATTTAGACTGAAATGCTACTACACTACTAGTGCTGCTGCTGCTGCTCCTCCTGCTGCTGCTGCTGCTGCTGCTCCTCCTGCTGCTGCTGCTGCTCTCCTCCTCCTTCCTCCTCCTCCTCCTCCTGTTCCTGCTGCTGCTGCTGCTCCTCCTCCTCCTCCTCCTCCTCCTCTTCTTCCTGCTGCTGCTGCTGCTGCTGCTGTTGCTGCTCTACTACTACTACTACTACTACTACTACTACTACTACTACTACTACTACTAAGGCTGAGGGACTGATCACCTCAAACTGCCATTTCACCTCTTCCAGCGTCTCCAGTAAATATCCTCTCTATTGGAAACAGTCTTCAACACTTGCTCCAGGTAATTTGCTGAAGTGTATAAATCGTCCACTGGATTAGTGGATATCAGTTCCGCTGATGTCGATACTAGAGTTAACAATTATTGCAAAGCATTTAGTCGCTTCGATTTCACCTATTATCTTTGATAGAAGCTGTGCAGGTGACTGTGTCAGATCATTTTGTATGTCAGAGGTGAGATATGTTGCATGTCGATCACTTAGTAATAAATGTTGCAAATAACTACCGCATACTCGAGGTTTAATCGTGTAAATATAGAGAAAGCTTATTTAAAGGCGCTTTGGTCAGGGTGTTTGAAAGCTCTTATGTTTACCAACCTTGCGGATGGGAACATTGTGTGTGATGCTGGCGACAGGTGTGATGATGCCTACGGTTTGAGTTTCCCTGTGTGAGTTCCAGTGATTGTGGTGCTCAGGACCCCTAGTGGTCATAGTGCCGAGGACCACAATGGTTATGGTGGTCAGATCATGGTGTTGGAGACCCCCAACAGTAAGTCAGTGCTGGGAATCAAGAAAGTCTCTTCATGTGCATATACAATGTTTTTTTAATTGAAATGCAAATTGCCTTCTCTCTTTGTACCTGGATGACTATTAGAGGGGAAAGTGTGTGGAGGGTGATAAACGCAGGAGACCCGGATGTTGTAACTGCAGTGCTCCGCCGTAAATTACAACCCCTGCCAGCCTCACTTCCCTCTCGCATGGATTTTTTTTTTTTTTTGCTTTACAGTGTGCGACTGATCCATTAAAGAGAAAGTCTAGTCTGGTGGCACTATGTATCTTCCTCTGCAGGGGGTAAGAGGCAGCCTCATACCCCCTGCTCCTCCACCTTCCGCTTTACCAACCTCCTCCTCCTCTTCCTTCCTCCAAGTCTCCCTTGCGTTTCCCTTCCTCCTCCAGGTTTCCCTGCCTCCACCTGTCCCTTCTTCCTCCTGGGCCAGCCGCAGCCTTGATGCTAGAAGCATCTCCTGAGGGAACAACAATCTTTGAACGATCTCTTCCTTCAAGAAGCAAAGTTTGGTGAACTACTTTTGAGTGTGCTGAGAAACAAGGGTTCGCAACCTTGCATACGAAGAAATATTAAGCGATGATGATGGTAATGTAAGAATTAACTTACTTAAGGAACTAAAAACTGTAGCCAGCACGACTTCTCTACATGGTGGCAGGTGTATAATTTAGGTTTGCTTTTGGAGGCTAGACTATAAGTATAAGAACGAAGACAAAATGCTGATGTAATATATTCGTATTCATAGGCTTTAGTAAAGTCTTTGACTCGTGTAGCCATCGTGTAAAAGTAGACACATACGTACAAATGGAATAAGTGTGGAAAATGTGAAGATGGATCATCAACGTTTTCATAAACCTTGAAAGTAGGAGTCAGCAAGGTCTGATCTATGTTCCGCACCTCATAAACGAAGTACACAATACACACAAATCTAGGAGACAGAAGGGCAACGTTTGGATTGGGCGAAACTTTTCCTTAATAAAGTCACTTAATCCTACACGTCTCTCATACAGATGTACAGCACCGTGACAGCTGTGACCCTCAAGGGGTGATGCTCTCCCCAGTTCTGTTCTTCATTCTCATGTATCACAGACATAAATCACTGCTGTATCATTCTTGGCAGACAACATTAGAGTTTACAATTCAGTATAAATGAAATATTCTTGTGGGCTACAGAAGACGTGATCACCTGAAGTCAGTTTTCAGCTCTGTAATAGAAAAAATAACGAGATGTAAATTAAAGAGAATATAAAATGCAAATGTGAGCCAACGGGCCGCCAGCACCAACAGCCTGGTTGACCAGGCAAACGCCAGAAGAGCCTGGCCCAAGGCCGGGCTGTGGGAATAGACAAACTCTCGAAACTCATCAAAGGTATAAAGATACACTGGAGGTGTTGCTTGACTCCACTGTTGATCTTTCAGTGACATATTTAGTGCTTTCTACATAAGCACTGTGGTTGAGTGGTTACAACAACCACTGTGGGTGAGTGGTTACAACAACCACTGTGGCTGAGTGGTTACAACAACCACTGTGGCTGAGTGGTTACAACAACCACTGTGGCTGAGTGGTTACAACAACCACTGTGGCTGAGTGGTTACAACAACCACTGTGGTTGAGTGGTTACAACAACCACTGTGGTTGAGTGGTTACAACAACCACTGTGACCGAGTGGTTACAACAACCACTGTGGTTGAGTGGTTACAACAACCACTGTGGCTGAGTGGTTACAACAACCACTGTGGCTGAGTGGTTACAACAACCACTGTGGCTGAGTGGTTACAACAACCACTGTGGTTGAGTGGTTACAACAACCACTGTGGCTGAGTGGTTACAACAACCACTGTGGTTGAGTGGTTACAACAACCACTGTGGTTGAGTGGTTACAACAACCACTGTGGTTGAGTGGTTACAACAACCACTGTGGCTGAGTGGTTACAACAACCACTGTGGTTGAGTGGTTACAACAACCACTGTGGTTGAGTGGTTACAACAACCACTGTGGTTGAGTGGTTACAACAACCACTGTGGTTGAGTGGTTACAACAACCACTGTGGTTGAGTGGTTACAACAACCACTGTGGTTGAGTGGTTACAACAACCACTGTGACCGAGTGGTTACAACAACC
This sequence comes from Cherax destructor, assembly GCA_009830355.1. Classification (NCBI taxonomy): domain Eukaryota; kingdom Metazoa; phylum Arthropoda; class Malacostraca; order Decapoda; family Parastacidae; genus Cherax; species Cherax destructor. The sequence continues at coordinate 181,122 of WNWK01001890.1, read as the reverse complement.
ACTGTGGTTGAGTGGTTACAACAACCACTGTGGTTGAGTGGTTACAACAACCACTGTGACCGAGTGGTTACAACAACCACTGTGACCGAGTGGTTACAACAACCACTGTGGTTGAGTGGTTACAACAACCACTGTGGCTGAGTGGTTACAACAACCACTGTGGCTGAGTGGTTACAACAACCACTGTGGTTGAGTGGTTACAACAACCACTGTGGTTGAGTGGTTACAACAACCACTGTGGCTGAGTGGTTACAACAACCACTGTGGTTGAGTGGTTACAACAACCACTGTGGTTGAGTGGTTACAACAACCACTGTGGCTGAGTGGTTACAACAACCACTGTGGTTGAGTGGTTACAACAACCACTGTGCTGAGTGGTTACAACAACCACTGTGGTTGAGTGGTTACAACAACCACTGTGGTGAGTGGTTACAACAACCACTGTGGTTGAGTGGTTACAACAACCACTGTGGCTGAGTGGTTACAACAACCACTGTGACCGAGTGGTTACAACAACCACTGTGGTTGAGTGGTTACAACAACCACTGTGGCTGAGTGGTTACAACAACCACTGTGGTTGAGTGGTTACAACAACCACTGTGACCGAGTGGTTACAACAACCACTGTGGTTGAGTGGTTACAACAACCACTGTGGTTGAGTGGTTACAACAACCACTGTGGTTGAGTGGTTGCAACAACCACTGTGGCTGAGTGGTTACAACAACCACTGTGGCTGAGTGGTTGCAACAATCACTGTGGCTGAGTGGTTACAACAACCACTGTGGCTGAGTGGTTACAACAACCACTGTGGCTGAGTGGTTACAACAACCACTGTGGCTGAGTGGTTACAACAACCACTGTGGCTGAGTGGTTACAACAACCACTGTGGCTGAGTGGTTACAACAACCACTGTGGCTGAGTGGTTACAACAACCACTGTGGCTGAGTGGTTACAACAACCACTGTGGCTGAGTGGTTACAACAACCACTGTGGCTGAGTGGTTACAACAACCACTGTGGCTGAGTGGTTACAACAACCACTGTGGTTGAGTGGTTACAACAACCACTGTGGTTGAGTGGTTACAACAACCACTGTGGTTGAGTGGTTACAACAACCACTGTGGTTGAGTGGTTACAACAACCACTGTGGCTGAGTGGTTACAACAACCACTGTGGCTGAGTGGTTACAACAACCACTGTGGCTGAGTGGTTACAACAACCACTGTGGCTGAGTGGTAACAACAACCACTGTGGCTGAGTGGTTACAACAACCACTGTGGCTGAGTGGTTACAACAACCACTGTGGCTGAGTGGTTACAACAACCACTGTGGCTGAGTGGTTACAACAACCACTGTGGCTGAGTGGTTACAATGTTGGGTCTGCTATATACATGCACCACGGTTCCAGTCCCCGTCTATTCTTCTTTTTATTTATATTTATAATAACGTTTAATTAGGATTGAATGAACTTCTTGTAGTTACAAATCTGGGTTATATTGGTGTAGTCGTAAGCTTGGGTTAACCTACTGTGGGCACAAGCTTGGGATAACCTACTGTGAGCACAAGCTTGGGTTAAACATGAAGTGTGGGCAGAAACTTGGGTTAAACGTGAAGTGTGGACACAAGCTTGGGAACCCACCTGGAGTTGCTTCCTGCACCACCTGCCACCTTAATGTATTCTGAAGAGAGTTGACGACATTTCCTGAGTTATGACTCATTGGAAATTTCGACACTTTTTGCACAGCTTCAGCACTCGTATATCACGGAAAGTTTGCACCTTCAACTGCCCATACGGTGTGCAGGGAAAAGTATTTCCTCTTTGGTGGCACCAACCCTGGGCGCTAGTTCTGACTAGTTTATTTTTTTCGTGTCGTCTTCGCTAGTAAAGGACAGCTGTAAAAGCCTCCAGTAAACCCTGGAAGTAAAAAGTGTTCCATAAGTATCGGTCCTGAAAGCCTTCAGTAACTCTGGAATTAAGGAACTCCATAAACATCAGTCCTAAGAGCCTCCAGTAACACTGGAAATAAGGATTCTTTCCAGGTTATTAACCCTGAAGCCCTACAGTAACACTGGAAATAAGTACTCCTCCAATATATGAACCTGGTCAACCACTTGAAGAGTTAGCTGGGTTGACCGGTGGTCGTCTCGTAGATGTCGCAGTGGGTACTCATTTCAAATTTATTTCTACTTTGTAATGTAGGAACTTTGAGAACTTATGTCGCGGAAAGTGCTTTGCGTGTTCCGCGTGTTAGCCAGGATGAGTTGAAGTCCAGAGCATCTGGAAGCAGTGTGTTTCCAGGCTGCCACCTGATGTGGAATAAAGACATTGGAAGCCGTCTAGTCGTATATTGTCTAGCGCGGTTACAGTCAATGTGGAGAGTGGAGGTGCAGTAGGTAGTGATGGAGAGATTACTGAGGTTGGTGGTTGTGTAGAGGGTGGTGGTTGTGAAGAGGATGGTGGTTGTGAAGAGGATGGTGGTTGTGTAGAGGATGGTGATTGTGTAGAGGATGGTGGTTGTGTAGAGGATGGTGGTTGTGTAGAGGGTGGTGGTTGTGTAGAGGATGGTGATTGTGTAGAGGGTGGTGGTTGTGAAGAGGATGGTGGTTGTGAAGAGGATGGTGGTTGTGTAGAGGATGGTGGTTGTGTAGAGGATGGTGGTTGTGTAGAGGATGGTGGTTGTGTAGAGGGTGGTGGTTGTGTAGAGGATGGTGATTGTGTAGAGGGTGGTGGTTGTGTAGAGGGTGGTGGTTGTGTAGAGGGTGGTGGTTGTGTAGAGGGTGGTGGTTGTGTAGAGGATGGTGGTTGTGTAGAGGATGGTGGTTGTGTAGAGGGTGGTGGTTGTGTATAGGATGGTGGTTGTGTAGAGGATGGTGGTTGTGTAGAGGATGGTGGTTGTGTAGAGGATGGTGGTTGTGTAGAGGATGGTGGTTGTGTAGAGGGTGGTGGTTGTGTAGAGGGTGGTGGTTGTGTAGAGGATGGTGGTTGTGTAGAGGGTGGTGGTTGTGTAGAGGGTGGTGGTTGTGTAGAGGGTGGTGGTTGTGTAGAGGGTGGTGGTTGTGTAGAGGATGGTGATTGTGTAGAGGGTGGTGGTTGTGTAGAGGGTGGTGGTTGTGTAGAGGGTGGTGGTTGTGTAGAGGGTGGTGGTTGTGTAGAGGATGGTGATTGTGTAGAGGATGGTGATTGTGTAGAGGATGGTGATTGTGTAGAGGATGGTGGTTGTGTAGAGGATGGTGGTTGTGTAGAGGGTGGTGGTTGTGTAGAGGATGGTGGTTGTGTAGAGGGTGGTGGTTGTGTAGAGGTTGGTGGTGTGTAGAGATTGGTGGTTGTGTAGAGGTTGGTGGTTGTGTAGAGGATGGTGGTTGTGTAGAGGGTGGTGGTTGTGTAAGAGGTGATGTGAGAGGATGGTGGTTGTGTAGAGGATGGTGGTGTGAGAGATGGTGGTTGTGTAGAGGATGGTGGTTGTGTAGAGGATGGTGGTTGTGTAGATGGGTGGATGGTGGTTGTGTAGAGGATGGTGGTTGTGTAGAGGATGGTGGTTGTGTAGAGATGGTGGTTGTGTAGAGATGGTGGTTGTGTAGAGGATGGTGGTTGTGTAGAGATGGTGGTTGTGTAGAGGATGGTGGTTGTGTAGAGGTGGTGGTTGTGTAGAGGATGGTGGTTGTGTAGAGGTGGTGGTGTGTAGAGTTGGTGGTGTGTAGAGATTGGTGGTGTGTAGAGGTGGTGTAGAGATTGGTGGTGTGTAGAGGATGGTGGTTGTGTAGAGGTTGGTGGTGTGTAGAGTTGTTGGTTGTGTAGAGGGTGGTGGTTGTGTAGAGGTTGTTGGTTGTGTAGAGGGTGGTGGTGGCTTTGTATGTAGTAGCGTAGATGATGGTAGCGATGGTGTGTTTGTAAGTAGCGGTGGTGTAGGGGGAAAATAAACACTTAAGCAGTATAATGTGCTTAAGTGTTTATTTTTCCATTGTGTCGGTATTTTATACCATTTATTTCCCTAGTGTAGGGGGAAGTGATGGTGTAGTAGAGGGTAGTGGTGACGCCTGAAGGAGCACGTTGAAGATCCTGTGCTGAAGGAAAATTATACATGGTGAAGGCAATGAAAGAATTAGGAAGGAAGAAGAAGGGGGCTAGGCCGAACTAAAGAAGCAGAGGAAGATGAGCATGGAAGAAGAGAGGAGGGGAAGGGAAAGAATGGAAGAGGGAGGAGGGGGGAGTATGGACGAATGTTCTTTGGTAAGTGGATTTGCGAGGAGGGCAGCTTTGAGTTAGTCTGTTACAGTCAAAATGGGTAAGATGGAGAGGATGGGGGGATGATGGAGGAAGTGTGAGAAGGACCGGGAGGGGGTTTCAGGAGAAACAACTGGTCTAGTAGTAGACACAGGCAGGTGGTTTGGTCCAGGACACAGGCTGTTTATTATCAGGTCCACGACACAGGATGTTTATTATCAGGTCCACGACACAGGATGTTTATTATCAGGTCCACGACACAGGCTGTTTATTATCAGGTCCATCATACAATAAGGCAGTTGTTACACAAACAGCCAGGAAGACGAATGGGTGGATAATGAAAATTGTCAAAACTAAGGAAATAGTGCCAATGATGACACTTTTGTAATCGCTTCTGCTCTTTCGTTTAAAATATTGTTCAGTGTTGATGGCCTCGTTCAGGACAGGAGAGATATCAGAGCTGTAACATAGAGATTATTCACGGCCCACATAGATACAATAAAGCATTTAAATTAATGGATCGCCTTTAAAGTCCTAAATTTGTACTAACTAGAGCTGAGGAGAGAGACATGATAATGTATACCTGGAAAGTAGTTGAGAGCCATAACAATATTCTGGAGTGAGAAATATGAGGGCATCATGGGCGCAGTAACAGAACACTGTATCAACATCCGGGGTCCCAGACTATTCAACATCTTACCTGAAGATATCAGAAACACTACTGGGATAAGTGTACAAGTCTTCAATATACAAATAACCCACACGTAGATGACTGAAACATGACGACGTTTCGGTCCGACTTGGACCATTAACTGGACAAGTATCTTCACCAGGTGCCAATCAAGCTGGCTATGATGGATATGTGGACCAGCGGGTCGCCAGCAGCAACAGCCTAGTTAACCAGGCAAGCATCAAACGAGCTTGGCCTAAGAAGTAAAAAAACCTCTCGGAACTCATCGAAGGTATATCAAAGTTGGATCAGGTGGAGGACGCAGGCAGACGGTGGAGAGGCAGCAGTGCTGAGGGCGGAGCGGCAGTACCCAGGACTCCAGCTCCCCTTTAGGCTGGTAAGAGAAAAAGGCTGACTTTAAGAGGTGCTGAACCTAGAAAATAGGAAAACTTTGCGGGAATTGCCTCCATATATCCGCTTTGTGCCGGGGTGTGCTTGGCGGCGTGTGTGCTTTGTCCTGAGACATGCATGTGTCCCTGCCTGCTCTCTGCCCATGCTGCCACCCACGCTTCAACCCCCACACTTCCGTCTTTCCTCCCGCCCACAACTAACCCCCCACCCCAGCCTCCTGCCCCTACTTCAGCTTTCTCTCTTTCACGTTTCTCCCTCCTCCGCCCCCGCCCCAGCCCCCGGCCCCTCCCCCGCCTACACTCTGCTTCTGCTGGGAATCTTCTGCTGCAGTCACTTTGTTGCATTTGCAGGGGTCGTGTCATAGCTCCTGTCCCCGCCTCTTTAACTTCCACCGACCGGCTCTTCTGATTTCTGGCCTCCAAGGCCCGGTCATACCTAGCACTCAAACTGTGTGTAGTGTTTGAGTATGCATGAGTTTTATTCGCATGTATACTGCGTCAGTACGCATCCCAACGCTTGTGACTTTGGAGGACTCCATATAGGGAAGACACAAGTGTCTTTCTACTCCCGGAGCCCGGCCATGGTCCAGGCTCGTCTGGTGCTTGCCTGGTCAACCAGGCTGTTTCTGGTGGTGGCCCGCTGCCCTACATATCCATCACAGCCTAGTTGATCTGGTGTGTGTGCCAACACTGATGAATGTCGCTGGCGTGGCGCTAGACACAGCCTTGTTGTTGGTAATACACTGGTACAGTATACACGCTGTATCATGACTCACGAAATCGTAATAACAGAATAGCAAACAAATCACAGTGGTTAAACACAGGTTGAGGCAGGTAAGGCGTGCGAGGTTTAGGACTCACCTGCCACGGGTTCGAGTCTCACCTGTTCTGTAATTTGATACAGACTGTAAACATGACACACCATCCGGATTATGGCATTTTATTGTTAAGACGTTTCATCTACCAGGGACTTTACCAATTCCGTCCCTGGTGGACGAAACGTCTTCACTTAAAATGCCAAAAGCAGCACGTTTCTCTTGTTTACATGCTGCTGGATGTTATGGCCTGGCTGTAAAACAAGTGGCAGTGAGTGTGTCGTATATAACACTGCCTGGGTGAACATGTATGAGCTCTGCCTCGAACTTAATGGGCAGAAATAGGAACTTGTATGTGATTAATACAGTGAAAGCAGTTTAAGCATATTAAATGACCGGGAGGTACTGTTGGACCCCTTCCCCACCCTCCATCCCCGTCCATCCTGCCTCCTCTACCCCTATCATCCCCTCCCTCCCCCCTCCTTGGCTCGCTAGCAATGCGTGTATTTCAACTCTCAAAGTTCCCTACAGTTACCTTCATTTTTTTAGGGGAAGGATAGGTTGTTAATTACTTCAGGAGCCGCCCAATTGAGGGGGGACAAAAATGATGACTGCGTGGGTGTGGGTGGGTGGGCGTTTGAGGGATGTGGGTGGGCCCCCCCTCAGTGGTTGAATAATGGGTGGACGGGGAGGTATTGGGAAACACGCAGGAATCCACTTATGGTGAAAGGGGTGATGGGGAAGGGAGGGGGGAGCGGGGAGGGTAGGAGAATTGTGATAAGGGCTGAGGAGTGGATGGGGTGTGGTTAAGTGAATGTGAACAGCATTTGGTGTGTGTGTGTGTGTTAGTTACCATTTTGTCCTAGGCACATGTCGATTAGACACTAGGCCTGTTGTATGTGTGTGTACTCACCTATTTGTACTCACCTATTTGTGGTTGCAGGGGTCGAGTCATAGCTCATGGCCCCGCCTCTTCACTGATTGCTACTAGGTCCTCTCTCTCCCTGCTCCATGAGCTTTATCAAACCTAGTCTTAAAACTATGTATGGTTCCTGCCTCCACTATGTCGCTTTCCAAGCTATTCCACTTCCTGACAACTCTATGACTGAAGAAATACTTCCTAACATCCCTTTGACTCATAGGAGTCTTCAACTTCCAATTGTGACCCCTTGTTTCTGTGTCCCCTCTCTGGAACATCTTGTCTCTGTCCACCTTATCTATTCCTCACAGTATTTTTATATGTCGTTATTATGTCTCCCCTAACCCTCCTGTCCTCTAGTGTCGTCAGGCCGATTTCCCTTAACCTTTCTTCGTAGGACAATCCCCTTAGCTCTGGGACTAGTCTTGTTGCAAACCTTTGCACTTTCTCTAATTTCTTGACGTGCTTGACCAGGTGTGGGTTCCAAACTGGTGCTGCATACTCCAGTATGGGCCTGACGTATATGGTATACAGAGTCTTGAATGATTCCTTGGTGAGGTATTGGAACGCTATTCTTAGGTTTGCCAGCCGCCCGTATGCTGCAGCAGTTATCTGATTGATGTGTGCCTCAGGAGATGTGCTCGGTATTATACTCACCCCAAGATCTTTTTCTTTGAGTGAGGTTTGCAGTCTTTGGCCACCTAGACTATACTCTGTCTGCGGTCTTCTTTGCCCTTCCCCGATATTCATGACTTTACATTTGGCAGGGTTAAATTCAAGGAGCCAGTTACTGGACCAGGCTTGCAGCCTGTCCAGGTCTCTTTGTATTCCTGCCTGATCCTCGACTGATTTGATTCTTCTCATTAACTTCACATCATCTGCAAACAGGGTCACTTCTGAGTCTATCCCTTCCGTTATGTCATTCACATATACCAAAAACAGTACAGGTCCTAGGACTGACCCTTGTGGAACTCCACTCGTCACAGGTGCCCACTCTGACATCTCGTCACGTACCATGACTCGTTGTTGCCTCCCTGTCAGATATTCTCTGATCCATTGCAGTGCTTTTCCTGTTACGTGTGCCTGATCCTCTAGCTTTTGCATTAATCTCTTGTGAGGAACTGTGTCGAACGCCTTCTTGCAGTCCAAAAAAATGCAGTCTATCCACCCCTCTCTCTCGTGTCTTACTTCTGTTACCTTGTCATAAAACTGCAGTAGGTTTGTGACACAGGATTTTCCTTCCCTGAAACCATGCTGGTTGTCGTTTATAAGCTTGTGTCTTTCTAGGTGCTCCACCATTCTCCTCTGATGTGTGTGTGTGTGTGTGTGTGTGTGTGTGTGTGTGTGTGTGTGTGTGTGTGTGTGTGTGTGTGTACTCACCTAATTGTACTCACCTAATTGTGGTTGCAGGGGTCGAGACTCAGCTCCTGGCCCCGCCTCTTCGCTGTCTGCTACTGGGTCTCTGCTCTCCCTGCTCCATGAGCTTTATCATACCTTGTCTTAAAACTATGTATGGTTCCTGCCTCCACTATATCTTTCTCTAGACTATTCCACTTCCTAACTACTCTATGGCTGAAGAAATGCTTCCTAACATCCCTTTGACTCATCTGAGTCTTCAGCTTCCAGTTGTGTCCCCTTGTTTCTGTGTTCCCTCTCTGAAACATCCTGTCACTGTCTACCTTGTCAATTCCCCGCAGTATTTTGTATGTCGTTATCATGTCTCCTCTGACCCTTCTTTCCTCCAGTGTTGTTAGTCCTATTTCCCTCAACCTTTCTTCATAAGACAGACCCCTGAGTTGTGGAACTAACCTTGTCGCAAACCTTTGCGTGTTAGTTACCATTTTGTCCTAGGCACATGTCGATTAGACACTAGGCCTGTTGTATGTATGTGTGTGTGTGTGTGTAACGAAACACTTCGAAATGTTTCGGCCCCGCCGGGAATTGAACCCGGGCCCTCCGTGCGTAAAGCAAGAGCGCTAGCCACCATGCCATCGTGTGTGTGTGTGTGTGTGTGTGTGTGTGTGTGTATGAGTGGGAGTCAGAGTGGAGGTGGAGATGGTGATTTCAGTTGTGAGTGGAGGCGAAAATTGATTGCGAAGAACAGAAGTGGGGGCGACCGAGTTGAAGGAAACAGAGGGAGAGGGGTTGAGTTGAGGGTAACAAGGGGAGAGGGGTTGAGTTGAGGGTAACAAGGGGAGAGGGGTTGAGTTGAGGGTAACAAGGGGAGAGGGGTTGAGTTGAGGGTAACAGGGGGAGAGGTGTTGAGTTGAGGGTAACAGGGGGAGAGGGGTTGAGTTGAGGGTAACAGGGGGAGAGGGGTTGAGTTGAGGATAATAGGGTGAATTGATTTTTTTTAGGAGGATAGAATGGGAGGGAAGAGGTTGATTGGGCTGATCTGGGCTGGAGGAGACAGGGTGTGGGGAGGGATGTGGATACCTGAACAATGTTTCCGGGGGTCAACGCCCCCGCGGTTCGATCCCAGACCAGGTTTTCTGGTGGATGGAGACCTGATCAACGAGTTTTCCAGCTCGGCAATCTCGCCTGCCGTCAAGATGGCCGTCATTATACAGTAGTATTCTAGCCTGATGAACAAGTGACTTTGAGGGTCATCACTGACACAGCAGCTCTTGTTTTGAAAGTTCTGGTTATCCAACCTATCCCTTTCCTTGAGTTGAAGACGGTTAGGGGATTAGGTCTCGGTGGCGCCCACTGGCGTTGGTGGGTCCTGGGGGCTGCATATGGCCAACTGATGGGTCCTGAGGGCTGCCCACTGCCATCTGGTGGGTCCTGGGGCTGCACATTGCCATCTGATGGGTCCTGGGGCTTCCCATTGCCATCTGGTGGGTGCTGAGGCTCTCTACTGCCATCTGGTGGGTTCTAGGGGCTGCCCACTGCCATCTGGTGGGTACTGGTGACTGCCCACTGCCATCTGGTGGGTTCTGGGGGCTGCCCACTGCCATCTGGTAGGTCCTGGGGCTGCTCACTGCCATCTGGTGGGTTCTGGGGGCTGCCCACTGCCATCTGGTGGGTCCTGGGGGCTGCTCACTGCCATCTGGTGGGTCCTGGGGGCTGCTCACTGCCATCCGGTGGGTCTGGGGGCTGCTCACTGCCATCTGGTGGGTCTGGGGGCTGTTCACTGCCATCTTGTGGGTCCTGGGGGCTGCTCACTGCCATCCGATGGGTCTGGGGGCTGCTCACTGCCATCTGGTGGGTCTGGGGGCTGTTCACTGCCATCTTGTGGGTCCTGGGGGCTGCTCACTGCAATCTGGTGGGTCCTGGGGCTGCTCACTGCCATCTGGTGGGTTCTGAGGGCTGCTCACTGCCATCTGGTGGGTTCTGAGGGCTGCTCACTGCCATCTGGTGGGTCCTGGGGGCTGCTCACTGCCATCTGGTGGGTCTGGGGGCTGCCCACTGCCATCTGGTGAGTCCTGGGGGCTGTTCACTGCCATCTGGTGGGTCTTGGGGCTGCTCACTGCCATTTGGTGGGTCTGGAGGCTGCTCACTGCCATCTGGTGGGGGTTTCATTAACGAGGCTGGAGGGGGGGAGGGAGAGAGAGAGAAGTTTTTATATTAGCAGTGAGGGCAAAAAATTCTTAATATTTTTTATTTGTAAAAGAAATAACATTGTTTTTATCCTCGGAAGACACAAAATACGTTGACGGATTCTCAGAACACCAACAAGTTATTGTTGTGGGTGGAAGAGTTGCTATTGTTGTGGGTGGAGGTGTTGCTATTGTTGTGGGTGGAGGTGTTGTTATTGTTGTGGGTGGAGGAGTTGCTATTGTTGTGGGTGTAGGTGTTGCTATTATTGTGTGTTGAGGTGTTATTGTTGTGGGTGCAGATGTTATTGTTGTGGGTGAAGGTGTTATTCTTGTGGGTAAAGATGTTATTTTTGTGGGTGGAGATATTGTTGTTTGTGGAGATGTTATAGTTGTGGATGAAGGTGTTATTGTTGTGGGTTGAAGTGTTATTGTTGTGGGTGGAGGTGTTGTTATTGTGGGTGGAGGTGTTGTTATTGTTGTGGGTGGAGGTGTTGTTATTGTTGTGGGTGGAGATGTTCTTGTTGTGGGCGGAGATGTTATTGTTGTGGGTGGGGTATTGTTATTGATGTGGGTGGAGATGTTATTGTTGTGGGTGGAGGTGTTATTGTTGTGGGTGGAGATGTTATTGTTGTGGGTGATGTTATTGATGTGGGTGTAGGTGTTATTGTTGTGGGTGGAGATGTTATTGTTGTGGGTGGAGGTGTTATTGTTGTGGGAGGAACTGTTGTTATTGTTGTCGGTGGAGATGTTATTGTTGTAGGTGGAAGTGTTGTTATTGTTGTGGATGGAGGTCTTATTGTGGTGGGTCTATGTGTTATTGTTGTGGGTGGAAGTATTGTCATTGTTGAGGGTGGAGATGTTATTGTTATGGGTGGAGATATTATTGTTGTGGTGGAAGTGTTGTTATTGTTGTGGATGGAGGAATTATTGTGGTGGGTGGAGGTATTGTTGTGGGTGGAACTGATGTTATTGTTGTGGGTGGAGATATTATTGCTGTGGGTGGAGGTATTATCATTGTTGTGGGTGATGTTATTGTTGTGGGTGAGGGTATTGCATTGATGTGGGTGAGGGTATTGTATTGATGTGGGTGGAGATGATGTTATTGTTGTGGGTTTAGATGTTATTGTTGTGGGTTTGGGTATTGTTATTGTTGTGAGTGGAGGAGTTATTATTGTTGTAAGTGAAAGAGTTGGTGTGGATGTAAGTGTTGGTGTGGGTGGAGGAGTTGTGGATGGAGGAGTTATGGGTGGAGGTATTGTGAGTGATGGAGTTGTGGGTGGAGGTGTTGTTGTGGGCTGAAATAGTTTATGTTACGGATATGGAATTTAATGCAGGTGAATGAGTTGTGTGATTGAATAAGTTTGTGTTGTGGGAGAGAAGTTTGTGTTGCAGATGAAGTTTGTGTTGCAGATGAAGTTAGTGTTACATATGAGTAAGTATTATGGGTAGAGAGTTAGCAGGTACATTTTTTTAGGGCAACGGAGAAAGCGCAAATGCTCGACTGGAAGCTCTTAAAACCTGACGATAAGAATCATTATCTCCACAGATAAAAGGGAATTGAGTTATAATACAAATTATCAAACCATACCACGGTTGGGGAGTGAACTCATGGCTAGAGAGTCATAAAACTCCAGACCGACGCGCTAGCCACAGGGCCACCTGGCTACAATAAGATTCATCCAACTAGGTATATTTATACACATATAAAGGTCAGCATAGGCCCAACGTGTCGGTTCTGTGAATCATTTATCTACATTCCTGTCAGACATGACATGACTGCTTCACCTCACTTCTTCTCTCATATGCTGTCTTCTTTTCAAAATTGATGGACTGATTACATCGTCTCCAGGCTGAGAGACTGATTACCTCAAACTCCTTCTGATCTTCACCATTCTTCTTTGTATGGACTGATGAAGCCACTGTGTGGCGAAACGTTTCCTCAATGAAGATACCCAAGTGTTGCATGTGTGTCTGATTTATCAAGTTGTCGGTTCTCTGAACCATTCATCTACTTCATAATATTTAATCAAACTTTCTCTAACCTGCATTTTAAGGATAAAATTAAACAAAGACTTAATAATTTCTATGCAATAAATCACTCCGATAGTTCACAATATTATTCACGATGTTTTATATATCAGAGATCGCTGTAATGTTATCTAATTATTGTAACTACTGTACCGTATATATTGTATACGGGTTTCATAAATACTGTGTATTATAGCAGTGATGTAATGTATTATATTAATATATATTTTAAATATTCCTCTTTTATTACCAAGGGGTAAAAGAGGAAATTTGTTTCGTCACATGAGATCGTCCCGTAGGAGCGGTGTTTACAACTTTCCAGGTGTGTGTGTGTGTGTGTGTGTGTGTGTGTGTGTGTGTGTGTGTGTGTTTGTGTGTGTGTGTGTTTGTGTGTGTGTGTGTGTGTGTGTGTGTGTTAGTTACCATTTTGTCCTAGGCACATGTCGATTAGACACTAGGCCTGTTGTATATATGTGTGTGTGTTAGTTACCATTTTGTCCTAGGCACATGTCAATTAGACACTAGGCCTGTTGTATATATGTGTGTGTGTATGTGTATGTAAGGAAACACTTCGAAATGTTTCTGCCCCACCGGGAATTGAACCCGGCCCCTCCGTGCGTGAAGCAAGAGCTTTACCCACTAGGCCACCGGGGTGTGTGTGTCTGTGTACTCACCTATTTGTACTCACCTATTTGTGGTTGCAGGGGTCGAGTCATAGCTCCTGGCCCCGCCTCTTCACTGATTGCTACTAGGTCCTCTCTCTCTCTCTCCCTGCTCCACGAGCTTTATCAAACCTAGTCTTAAAACTATGTATGGTTCCTGCCTCCACTATGTCGCTTTCTAAGCTATTCCACTTCCTGACAACTCTATGACTGAAGAAATACTTCCTAACATCCCTTTGACTCATAGGAGTCTTCAACTTCCAATTGTGACCCCTTGTTTCTGTGTCCCCTCTCTGGAACATCTTGTCTCTGTCCACCTTATCTATTCCTCGCAGTATTTTATATGTCGTTATCATGTCTCCCCTAACCCTCCTGTCCTCTAGTGTCGTCAGGCCGATTTCCCTTAACCTTTCTTCGTAGGACAATCCCCTTAGCTCTGGGACTAGTCTTGTTGCAAACCTTTGCACTTTCTCTAATTTCTTGACGTGCTTGACCAGGTGTGGGTTCCAAACTGGTGCTGCATACTCCAGTATGGGCCTGACGTATATGGTATACAGAGTCTTGAATGATTCCTTAGTGAGGTATTGGAACGCTATTCTTAGGTTTGCCAGCCGCCCGTATGCTGCAGCAGTTATCTGATTGATGTGTGCCTCAGGAGATGTGCTCGGTATTATACTCACCCCAAGATCTTTTTCTTTGAGTGAGGTGTGTGTGTGTGTGTGTGTATACACACCTAGTTGTACTCTCATAACTTTTAGTTGCAGGGGTCGAGTCTCAGCTCCTGTCCCTGTTTTTCTGCTGGTTTTACACTCCTGCCAGTGTGAGAATTATCATACTTAATGTTACGACTTGTTGACGACTCTAAATTTAAAGAAGTATTTCCTAACATCCCTACGTCTTGTCTGTGCTTTTAACTTCCAGTTGTCACCTCGGTCACCCGAGACCCGCCTCTCAAATACACTCTCCTTGTTTACCCTGTCAGTTCCTCTCATTTTTTTGTACATTGCAATCATATAACCTCTGGTCCTTACGTGGTCTAGTGTCGTCAGGTTTACCTACTCTAGCTTCTCATAGTTCACACCCCTCAGCTCTGCAACTAGTTTCGTTGCTAAGCTTTACACTTTTTCCAGCTTCCTTACATGCTCTGCCAGATGCGGCGTGTTCCATATTAGCGCTGAATACTCCAAGATAGGCGGGACATATGCCGTGCATAAGCTCGTGACATATGCCGTGCATAAGCTTGTTAATATTCATTAAAGCTACCCGTCAATTTTCTAGTCTTGAGTTTGCTGCAGTTGGTTGATGTGTGCTTCAGGTGAAATGCTTGAAACTATGCTCACCCCGAGGTCCTTGTCTTCCAAGGTTTGCAGCCATTGTTCCTCGAGCCTGTACTTTCCGGACGTCTTTGCCCTTCTTCGATTTTCATAACTTTTCATTTGTTAGGATTAAATTACAATAGCCACTTGTCAGAGCAGTCCTGCAGCTTGTCTAGATACATTTTTAAGTACTGATCCTTGTGGAACCCCACTCATCACACTCACTCATTCTGACACCTCCTCCCTGAGAGTAACTCGTTGTTTCCTTCCCGTTAATTATTCCATGATCCATTGTAGTGCCTTCCCTGTAGTTCCTGCCTGATCCACTAGCTTTTGTGCCAGTTTCTGGCGACTACTGTATCGAGCACCTTCTTGCAATCCAAAAGTATACAGTCCACCCACAACCTGGAGTCTACTTGAAGACAACCAGGGGTCAGTTGATAATTTCCCTTATTCATGTAGATGAATGGTTCAGAGAACCGACAAGTTATAAATTAGATACATATACAACACTTGGGTATCTTGGTTTATATCTTCTTGGAGATTTGCCGTGTCCTCAATGGATGACACACTTATGCAGATCCTAGTATCGTCTGCAAAGAATGATTCAGTGTGCTATGGTTTACATCTCTGTATATGTCTGATATGAGAACGAGGAACAGGATAGGGGCGAGTACCGTGCCTTGTGGAACAGAGCTCTTCACTATGGCAGCTTCCGATATACCTCTGTTTACCACTACTCTTTGTGTTCGATTGGTTAGAAAGTTGAAGATCCATCTGCCTACTTTGCCAGTTATCTCTTTAGCACGTATTTTGTGTGCTATTACACCATGATCGCACTTGTCAAAGGCTTTTGCAATATCTGTGTATATTACATCTGCATTCTGTTTGTTTTCCAGTGCATCCAAGACCATATCATAGTGGTCCTCGTCGGCGGAAAAATCTCTATTCTCTCTTTTGCCTAACTTGTACGTGTGTGTGTGTGTGTGTGTGTGTGTGTTAGTTACCATTTTGTCCTAGGCACATGTCGATTAGACACTAGGCCTGTTGTATGTATCTGTGTGTGTGTGTGTATGTAAGGAAACACTTCGAAATGTTTCCGCCCCGCCGGGAATAGAACCCGGCCCCTCTGTGTGTGTGTGTGTACTCACCTAATTGTGGTTGCAGGGGTCGAGTCTCAGCTCCTGGCCCCGCCTCTTCGCTGTCTGCTACTGGGTCTCTGCTCTCCCTGCTCCATGAGCTTTATCATACCTTGTCTTAAAACTATGTATGGTTCCTGCCTCCACTATATCTTTCTCTAGTCCATTCCACTTCCTGACTACTCTGTGGCTGAAGAAATGTTTCCTGACATCCCTTTGACTCATCTGAGTCTTCAGCTTCCAGTTGTGTCCCCTTGTTTCTGTGTTCCCTCTCTGAAACAACCTGTCACTATCTACCTTGTCAATTCCCCGCAGTATTTTGTATGTCGTTATCATGTCTCCTCTGACCCTTCTTTCCTCCAGTGTTGTTAGTCCTATTTCCTCAACCTTTCTTCATAAGACAGACCCTGAGTTGTGGAACTAACCTTGTCGCAAACCTTTGCACTTTCTCTAGTTTCCTTACGTGCTTGACCAGGTGTGGGTTCCAGACTGGTGCTGCATATTCTAGTATGGGCCTGACGTACACGGTATACAGTGTCTTGAACGATTCCTTGTTAAGGTAACGGAACGCTAATCTAAGGTTTGCCAGACGCCCATATGCTGCCGCAGTTATCTGGTTGATGTGTGCCTCCGGAGACGTGCTAGGCGTTATACTCACTCCAAGGTCTTTCTCCTTTGCCGAGGTTTGTAGCCTTTGTCCGCCTAGCTTGTACTCTGTCAGCGGTCTTCTTTGCCCTTCTCCGATCCTCATGACTTTGCATTTGGAGGGATTGAATTCGAGAAGCCAACTGCTAGACCAGATGTCGAGCTTGTCCAGGTCTGTTTGCAGCCCTGCCTGGTCCTCTTCTGATGTGATTCTCCTCATTATTTTCACATCATCCGCGAATAGAGACACTTCTGAGTCTTCTGAGTGTGTGTGTGTGTGTGTGTGTGTGTGAGTGTGTGTGTATGTGTACACACTTGCTTATTTTTTTAATTACTGATTCTTTTATTAAATATATTTTTCCTGGTAGAATTTTAAAGACTGTCGTAAAGTTTGGCGTAGATTTGACGTAAACATGTTTGTCTGGGCAGAGATAATTGCCCGAGTTGGTAAACACGATCCTCTGGGAGTCCACCCCCCTGTTCCTCCCTACTCCCCTGCCGTCTCCCCAATCCCCCACCCCTCCCCTTCCCCCCCTCTCCCCTCCCCTACACGTTACGGACTTCACTTTTTTGTACCTCGACTTCTATTTATTATTTTAAGTCAAACGTCGTTGTTTTTATTTTAGGCTTGACTTAATTGTTTTTAAAGCCGATAATAAATTTGTTGAGTTAGGCATAAGAATTAACAACTGGGCGTCTATATTGCAAACTGAATTGTTTGCAATCCTAATGGCGCTAAAGCTAACTTATGACACTGAGCTTGACTCTATCATCATTACTGATTCTATGTCATCATTGAAGGCTCTTGACTCGTATAATGACTCCAACAACATGTTCATTGGAGAAGCCAGGTATAGATACTCAAAATCCGGGAAAAAGGAATTAATGTACAATTGCTATGGATCACATCACACATTGGATTACTCCTTCATGATAAAGTTGATATGTTAGCCAAGAATGTAGAATATAACTTTGGTATATCTGTGTCTAGCATTAGGAATAATATTAGGAGAGAAGTAAATAATGAAAATGATTGTTATAGGAATGCAATTAGAAGCCTGAGTAGATCTATAACCCACTATGATAACATGAACACAGATAAGTATGTTTATGGAGCAACTTGCAATGTGAACAGACTGACTGATGTTGTAGTGGCCAGGCTTAGGCTTGGCTACAAGTACTTCTGGCAGACACACAGATGATGATGATCAAACCAAATGCAAATTATGTTGTCAGGCATATGGTCACTGTCTTGAACACTATGTGCTTAATTGTCCACTTATTGAGGAATATAGAGATATTATAATAACCTATGTGACATGTCAAGATATCTTATTAATGAAAATAAGATGCCAGATATATTAAGCAAATTTCCTAAATTTGCTTGTAACAGATAAGTGAACTGTAGATATAAATCCAAATGTACTCCTGTTAACCCTTTTGGGGCCTAGTTCCTAGGCCTTTTGTGTATCCATATGCTCTTGCGCTACCCACCACAGGATGGATATGGGGTGCACAATATACTAGCCACTTCGGTGGCAAAATCTAATCTTAAGGCCTGTCTTACCTTTGAATACCTCTGAAGAGTTTCGAAAGTTTCACTACTCTTGGAGCCCGGCCATGGGCCAGGCTCGTCTGGTGCTTACCTGGTCAACTAGGCTGTTGCTGCTGGAGGCCCGCTGCCCTACATATCCATCGCAGCCTGGTTGATATGGCAACTACCTGGAGGGTATTCCGGGGATCAACGTCCCCGAGGCCTGGTCCATGACCAGGCCTCCCGGTGGATCAGGGCGTAATCAACGAGGTTGTTACTGCTGGCCGCATGTAGTCCAGCGTACGAACCACAGCCCGGCTGATGCGGTACTGACTTTAGGTATCTGTCCAGCTCCCTCTTGAAGGCAGCCAGGGGTCTATTGGTAATTCCCCTTATGGCTGGTGGAAGGCTGTTGAACAGTCTTGGGCCCCGGACACTTATTGTGTTTTCTCTTAGTGTATTAATGGCGCCCCTACTTTTCATTGGACATATGTTGCATCGCCTGCCAAGTCTTTTTGCTTTCGTATGGAGTGATTTCTGTGTGCAGATTAGGGACCAGTCCCTCTAGGATTTTTCCAGGTATAAATTATGATGTATATCTCTTGCTTGCGCTCAGTTGAGTACAAGTCAAGTGCTTCCAGGCATCCCAGTAGTTAAGGTGTTTGACAGAACTTATGTGCAATAAAGGTTCTCTGTACATTCTCTAGATGATTCTTGAATGGAGATGTTAATGTACAGCAGTATTCTAGCCTAGAGAGAACAAGTGATTTAAAAAGGATCATCACTGGCTTGGCATCTCTTGTCTTGAATGTTCTCATTATCCATCCTATCAGTTTCCTCGCAGATGTGATAGTGGCATTGTTGTGATCCTTGAAGGTGAAGATACTTGTCCAGTTTCCTCTTAAAGGCTTCTACACTTGTTCCAGCTTTGTTTCTGATATCTTCTGGTAAGATGTTGAATAGTCTGGGACCCCAGATGTTGATACAGTGTTCCCTTATTGTCCCCACCGCACCCCTGCTCCTCACTGTGTTTATTTTACACTTCCTCCCATATCTCTCACTCCAGTATGTTGTTATGGCAGTGTGCAGATTAGGGACCAGGCCCTCAAGTACTTTCCAAGTATATATTATCATATATCTCTCTCTCTCCTACGATCCAATGAGTACATGTTCAAGACTTGAAGGCGTTCCCAGTAATTTAGATGCTTTACTGGCTCAATGTGAGCCGTAAACGATCTCTGTATTTGTTCCAGCTCTGACGTTTCTCCTGCTTTGAACGGGGCCGTCAGCACTGAGCATTATTCTAAAGGAGGGAGCACTAGCGATTTGAAGAGTCACCATTGACATTATTTCCCTTGTTTTGAAAGTTCTCAATACCCACCCCGTCATCTTCCTGGCTGTCGTGATCTTTGTCTTGTTATGGTCTTTAAAAGAAAGGTCAGCTGACATAATTATTCCCAAGTCTTTTACGTGTTCCTTTCGTTCTATTTGGTGACCCTCTTGAGTTTTGTATACAGTATTCCATACCTAAGCAGCTGAAACTTATCACCATTGAACGTCATGTTGTTCTCCACTGCCCACTGGAAAATCCTGCTTATATCTTCTTGTAATTCTTCAGTGTCCTCTACCGTAGTGACTTTCATGCTTATTTTAGTGTCATCTACAAATGATGATACAAAAGTGTGACAGGTGTTTTTATCTATGTCTGCTATGAGGATGGGAAACGGCAGAGGTGCCAGGACAGTGCCTTGGGGAACTGAGCTTTTTACCTCGCTGATGCTCTGTTTACTACTACTTTTTTGTGTTCTGTGTGTTAGGAACCCGAAAATCTATCTGTCTACCTTCCCCGTAATGCCTATGGCCCTCATTTTGTGCGCTATCACTCCATGATCGCATTTGTCAAACGCCTTTGCAAAATCTGTAAATCACATATGCCTTTTGGTCGTCTTCCAAAACCTCCGTAATTCTGTCATAATGGTTCAGCAGCTGTGACAGGCATGATCGTCCCGCTCTAAAGCCATGCTGGTTCGGGTTATGTTGGTTGTGCTGGTCCATGAACTTTGTAATCTGCCGTCTCATCACTCTTTCGAAGATTTTTATGGTGTGAGAAGTTAGGGCTACTGGTCTGTAATTTTTAGCTAGTGCTCTTCTATGTCTGCACTCTTTAAGGCCTCCGGTATTTCACCTAGATCTAAGCTCTTTCTCGAAAGAATACTAAGGGCTCGTGCTAGTGGTACTTTGCACTTCTTTATAAATAGATCATTCCATGAATCTGGTCCAGGTGCTGAGTGAGTGGGCATGTTGTCCATTTCTTTTTCGAAATCTATGGGATTTGTACTAATAAAAGTTAGTTGGTCTGCGCGGCCTTCTGCTGGAGTGAAAAAAAATATTTCTGCATTCTCTACCTTGCTGTCATTTAGTGAGTAGCTGAACACAGACTTCACTCATCAGTATTTCACTATATTTCCTGTTCATCGTCATTATAAGAATCTCTTCTCAATAATGGTCCAATTCTACAGGTTGTTCTTAGCTTGGATTTTGCATAGAAATAGAAATATTTTGGGTTTCTTGCAATATCCTGTATGGCCCTTTGTTCCCTTTGTACTTCTTCTGTTAGGTATGACATCCTAAGTATGTTGCGACATATTTGCAGCATATGTCTTCTGTTTTTTATGGCCTAACTTCTGTTTTCTGTTTTTAAGGCTAGCTTCTGTTTTAAGGCATAACTTCTGTTTTTAAGGCCTATCTTCTGATTTTTAAGACCTAACTTCTGTTTTTATGGTAATTATTTTAGGCATAGCTTTTTCATATTTTCATTTTTGGCCCTGCAGCAAATATTAGGCCTGAACCTTGTTTTCTTAATGTTACTCCTAAATATTTTTTTATTAAAGACATCAGATTTTTTTTTCTGTTCTTTTAGGCCTCAAGTTCTTTTATTTAAGTCCTCAACTTCTGTTTGTTTTATTTTAAACTTCCAGTTTTTTAGGCTTTTTTTTTTTAATTTTATGGCCTTAATTACGTTAGTTATAACTTATCTGCTCAGAGGTTTAATTTAGTTTTATCAATGTCAAGTTTTCGATGAGTGACGGGAATTTTTTTGTCTTTGAAAGATGCAAAAAACATTTCATTGTTGAACATTAAGAAAGTTTGTGAAGTTTGGTCGAGGCCTCGAGTCTGTGAGTGATACTTTTGTTTCTGGCGGTACATGGTACATACTTTAACACGGTACGGGGTACACGACCCCTCAACATGGTACGGGGTACACGACCCCTCAACATGGTACGGGGTACACGACCCCTCAACATGGTACGGGGTACACGACCCCTCAACATGGTACGGGGTACACGACCCCTCAACATAGTACGGGGTACACGACCCCTCAACATGGTACGGGGTACACGACCCTCAACATGGTACGGGTACACGACCCTCAACATGGTACGGGTACACGACCCTCAACATGGTACGGGTACAGACCTCAACATGGTACGGGTACACGACCCTCAACAGGTACGGGTACACGACCCTCAACATAGTATGGGGTACACGACCCTCAACATAGTACGGGTACACGACCCTCAACATGGTACGGGTACACGACCCTCAACATGGTACGGGTACACGACCCTAAACATAGTACGGGTACACGACCCTCAACAGGGTACGGGGTACACGACCCCTCAACATAGTACGGGGTACACGACCCCTCAACATAGTACGGGGTACACGACCCCTCAACATGGTACGGGGTACACGACCCCTCAACATAGTACGGGGTACACGACCCCTCAACATGGTACGGGGTACACGACCCTCAACATGGTACGGAGTACACGACCCCTCAAACACAATATGGGGTACACGACCCCTCAATACAGTACGGGGTACATGACCCCTCAAAGGTATATCAAAGGTACATACTTGACCTAGAACAAGGTACAAGGTAAATATAGGGTACACATGTTACACACGGTACAGGGTTCATATAGTATCGGATACACATGGTACACACGATACAGGTTACACACGGTACAGGGTACACGGTACAGGGTACACACGGTACAAGGTACACACGGTGTATGGTATACACAATACATGGTACACATGGTACGTGGTACACACGGTACAGGGTATACACAGTACATGGTACACATGATGCAAGGTACACACGGTACAGGGTACACATGGTACATACGGTACAGGGTACACATGGTACACACGATACAGGTTACACACTGTACATGGTACAGACGGTGAAAGATACACACGGTACATGGTACACACGGTACAGGGTACACACGGTACATGGTACACACGGTGCATGGAACACACAGTACATGGTACACAGTACATGATACGGTACAGGGTACACACGGTACATGGTACACACGGTACATAGAACACACGGTACAGAGTACACCCGGAACACACGGTACAGAGTACACACGTTACAGGGTTCACACGGTACATGGTACACACGGTACAGGGTACACACGATACAGGGTACTCATGGTACACACGGTGCAGGGTACACACGGTGCAGGGTACACACGGTACATGGTACACACGGTACATGGTATACACGGTACATAGTACATACGGTACAGGGTACACACGGTATAGGGTACACACGGTACATAGTACACACGGTACAGGGTACACACTACATGCGGTACAGGGTACATACGGTACACACTACACACGGTACACACTACACACGGTACACACTACACACGGTACACACTACACACGGTACACACTACACACGGTACACATGATACATAGTACACACGGTACAAGGTACACACGGTACAGGGTACACATACACTGGCACCTGCTTCAACTCTATGTAAAAAGTCAACAAGAGGCTGGAAGCGAGGCAACTATTGTTCCTCTTTTCCCCTCCCCTCTCATTCTCTCTTTCCCTCTTTTCTTCGCCCTCGTCCTTCTATTTGCTTCCATTCTCTCCTCCCTTCCCTTGGCTGTCAGTTGCTCGTCTTCACCCTCTCTTTCATTGTCCACACTCATGTCTTTCTCATTACAGTGCATGTGTCGATGTTTGTTATCTTGTAGATGCTCTGCCTCTCATGTCAGCTAGTTTCTCCCTCTTCACCCTCTCATGTCAGCTAGTTTCTCCCTCTTCACCCTTTTATGTCAGGCAGTTTCTCCCTCTCGTGTCAGGCAGTTTCTCCTTCGCCCTCTCATGTCAGGCAGTTTCTCCCTCTTCACCATCTCATGTTAGGCAGTTTCTTCCTCTTCACCCTCTCATGTCAGGCAGTTTCTTCCTCTTCACCCTCTCATGTCAGATAGTTTTTTCCTCTTCGCCCTCTCATGTCAGGCAGTTTCTTTCTCTTCACCCTCTCAGTACCTCGGAGTATGTGTATTCTCTACGAGTATTTTCTACAGGTAAGAGACATGAATGCACTTATCAAGACATGTCTTGACATGTGCGTACATTTGTATAAATGCTTTTAGAAAACAGACAAGTTGATCATTGAGTCACGGCGCATGTGCTGTTCTTTCATTAAGACTGATGGACTGAACACGTCGACTCCAGGCTCAGGGACTGATTACCTCAAACTACTACTCATCTCCCGTCGTTCTTCTCTGTATTGGACTGAAGACACCACTGGCTGGCGAAACGTTTGCAGAATAAAGATTCCCAAATGTTGCACACTGTGCATACGTTTCGTTTGTTGCTACACCTTGTTGGTGTTATTATTGCAACACCAGTATCTTCCCTTTGTCTTCCAAATTCATTTGCTTCATTTAGTCTAATTATTGTCTACCTGGTTATTAGGTTCTTCTGGTTTAATTGTTGTCTCCCTCTTTATTAGGTTCTGGTCTAATTGTTGTCTACCTCGTAATTATGTGCTTTTTGTTTAATTGCTGTCTTCCTGGTTATTAGGTTCTTCTGGTTTAATTTTTGTCTACCTGGTTAAAGCTCCGCAGATAAATCGGCCTATACTTACCCCCAGACAGGTTTCAATCAGCCCATCTGGTTGAAGATCTGATCTGTCAGTCTATCGGTAATAGCAGCAAGCAGTCCATTGTAAGCACCACAGCCCAGCTGATCAAGACTGCCTGGAGGAACCTAACAAGTTCTCTCTTGGCAACAGATAAGAGTCCTGTAAGTAATTCCCTGTACTGTATATGAAAAAAGTCTCAAAAGTCTTGGGTGCTTTACACCCATCCTTTAATATACAACAACCAGTCCCCACCATCACCCCTGGCAAGGCTCCCTGCCCACCATTACACTATCAAGTACCCCGTCCCCACCATCACCCCTGGCAAGGCTCCATGCCCACCCCTACACTATATAGCACCCCGTCCCAACCAACACCCCTGGCAAGGCTCCCTGCCCACCCCTACATTATATAGCACTCCTGTTCCCACTATCACCACTGGCAAGGATCCCTGGCCACCCTACACTATATAGCACCCCGTCCCCACCATCACGGCTGGCAAGGCTCCATGCCCACCCCTACACTATACAGAACCCTGTCCCCACCATTACCCCTGGCAAGGCTCCATGCCCACCCCTACACTATACAGAACCCTGTCCCCATCATTACCCCTGGCAAGGCTCCCTGCTCACCCCTACACTATACCGTACCCAGTTCTCACCATCACCTCTGGCAAGGCTCCCTGCTGACGGATTAGTGGAGGAGTCATCTAGTCCGTGGGCTTCACCGTGCATGTTAAGAAGTCTGATGGAGGTTTTCGAATGTGTACAGACTACCGTAAGGTGAATGAGGTCACTATTCCAGATGCTTACCCTCTGCGACATTTGGATGATGTAGTCGACTTTGTGGGTAAGGCCACTTTTGTGTCAAACCTGGACCTCCTTAAAGGTTTCTATCAAGTACATTTGTCAGATAAAGCGAAGGAAATCTCTGCCTTCGTAATTCCAGGTCATTATTAATACACAGTAACTTCCTTGGGGATGCAGGACTCGTCGACATCGTTCCAAAAGCTGATCCATCAAGCTATTAAAGGACTTGAAGGCACGGCAACTTACCTAGATGATATTGTAGTGGTGTCCGACACTTGGGACCAACATGTCCAGACTTAAAGCTCTCTCTGAGAAATTTCAGTTTCCAGTTAACTGTTAGTTTATGTAAGTCATCCTTTGGCCAGTTTACTGTTACTTTTTTGGGCCATGAAATAGGTAGTGGTAAAGTGGCCCCTAAATTTGCTAAAATCCTTGCCATTACCTCATGATAGGAAATCCCTCCAACGTTTCTTAGGGATGGTAGGGTTTACAGACGATTCTGTAAGAACTTTGCAGATGTTATAGCCCCTCTAACCTCACTTACCAATCAGAAAGAAAAATTTAAATGGACCCCAGAGTGCCACGACTCTTTCAACAAAACCAAACGGTTACTTTGTACTGCACCCATTCTCCTGTCTCCTGATGCATGTGACTCATGGGTAGGGCCAGTACTTCTACAAAAATCTGGGGAAGAGTGCTTGCACACTGTGGCTTCTCGGCCAAGTATCAACCTCACCAGTGGGCCTATTCCACAATTGAAAAAGAAGCCCTCACTCTGATACTGGCATTAGAACATTTCGAGGTCTACATGGGGCAGTCGTCCCAAGTGGTCACAGTCTACAGTGACCACAACCCTCTGGTCTACCTTAACTCCATTAAGAAACACAACACACGTTTGATGAGATGGAGTCTCAGGCTGCAACCCTACAATATTTACATTGTACATATTGCCAGCAAGGATAATAAGTTGGCTGATTCCCTTTCTCTTATTTAAATTTAGGTTAGGATGTGTTAGGGACTATATGGGTAGCCTAGCTCCTTTCCATCCCCTTTTGTATATATAAAATGTTTTAATGGTGGTGGTGGGAAGGGGGGTGAGGGATACTCTGCTACCGTCTGCAGATGTCTTGAACCTACGTTAGCCCTACTGTCCACTGTCTCGCTCTAGTTTAGAGTTTGACTTTATGTCTCGAGAAAAGTTGAGCTCTATCTAATGAGTTGGATGGTTGAGAGGAAAGGTGGTTTAATTATTGTTCAGTGCTATGGCGGCACGCTACCCATGGAGGTGGAAGTCTAGTCCTGGCTATTAGAGCCCTTTTGGGGTGGGGGTGTGGCATGCAAAGAGTACGTTACATTTACATTTTATTCGGTGTATGTACACACTCCCATATAGGCTGCCTCCCAACCAGCAAACCAGGTGCTAAGGGTTTAACGGTAAGGGTACCCATCGTTAAATCAGTACCTTGATTCATTAACCAATCACTGGCGGGCGTGCCAAGTGCTGAGGCGACGTGGTATCACTCGTGGTCAGCACTTGACAGACTCGTATAGCAGCTGGTTGAGAACGGTGCTCTCTCTCAGGCTTCTGTCTTTGCCTTCATCACCATGTGGTACACTTATATTCAACTCCTGTACATAGTGTACATAGTGTACATAAGTGTACATAGTGTACATAAGTGTACATAGTGTACATAGTGTACATAAGTGTACATAAGTGTACATATATATTTATATAATTGGTGAAGGAATATACAAGTTGAATACTACTGCTGTGTTTGTTTTGCTCCACCCATTACAACCTGCTCAACAGGCCATTTATATGTGTTCGTAATACCCCTACACTATACAGTACCTTGTCCCCACCATCACCGCTGGCAAGGCTTCCTGCCCACCTCCTGCACTATACAGTACCCTGTCCTCACCATTACCCCTGGCAAGGTTCCCTGCCCACACATTCACTATCAAGTAACTCGTCCCCACCATCACTGCTGGCAAGGCTCCCTGCCCACCCCTACACTATACAGTACCCTGTCCCCACCATCACCCCTGGCAAGGCTCCCTTTCCACACCTTCACTATCAAGTACCTCGTCCCCACCATCACTGCTGGCAAGGCTCCCTGCCCACACCTTCACTGTATGGAAGTATTAGACACAGTGATGAACGCAGCGTGTTAGAGCTCCAGCGCTCGTGAAAAACTGTCTGAGGGGAAACAAATGATGCCAAAATCATCGTCACATCAGCGTTGATTCCTTCAGATATTTCTCGAAGAGCCTCACGGCAGTTTTTTTCTATATTACCTTGTCTTTATAGTGGAGGAGCCCTCTACGGTGGTGCTGGAGGTGTCCTCCATCTGCCACTGTGGAGATAGGGTCACCAGCCCCAGAGAGGAGACTAATAGTATCAGCATCACGTACTTAGCTAAGAGCTACACTGGCTAATAACACACATTAGGGCGGCAGATGTG
The DNA here is from genome assembly GCA_009830355.1 of Cherax destructor. Classification (NCBI taxonomy): domain Eukaryota; kingdom Metazoa; phylum Arthropoda; class Malacostraca; order Decapoda; family Parastacidae; genus Cherax; species Cherax destructor. Next base: position 153,981 of record WNWK01001890.1, on the reverse strand, counting down.
GCCCAACGCGCCCCACTAATTGCCCTCAAACTGATGCACTTCAATGCATTGTTCTGCCAATTGCAGTTCAATTATCTTGCCTCCTGTTTTTGGACTTCATCTGTTTTTGTTCCCTTTTCCTGGCTTTGTTGGTGGATGTCGATCTCCCGTCCTCGAAGTCTCGACTACTCGTTCTCGAGGCCTCGACTGTCCATGCTCGAGGCCTCGACTGTACGTGCTCGAGGTGTCGACTGTCCGTGCTCGAGGTGTTGACTGTCCGTGCTCGACTGTCCGTGCTCGAGGTGTCGACTGTCCGTGCTCAAGGTGTCGACTGTCCGTGCTCGACTGTCCGTGCTCGAGGCCTCGACTGTCTGTCCTCGAGGCTTCGGATTTGTTTTTAGTTGTGTACTTCCTTCTCATGACTCACAGCCTCAATTATGAGAGAAAACTTAAGACATTCTTTCAGTCCATACTGGAGAGTTGTCAACACAACTAAGCAAGAAAAAAAATAGCAGAGATGACCAGAAGACCGGTTGAGTTGAGGGAGGGAAAGATAGTGTTGTAGTAATAGAATTAGCAGCCACTGCAGAAGTCAAGGTAACTGAGGTAGTTAGGTCTCTGTTACTTTCCCTTGAGGTCTCGGTTGCCCTTCGAGCATCGGGCGCATATATCCATCACAGCCTGGCTGATCAGGCATTGTCAGTAAGTAGCGGTCAAATTTCTTCATGAAAACTTCTATCTTCGGTCGCTCTGGTTTATCCAGATTAGCAACAAGGTCAAAGACACAAATTGTAGCCAACATATGTACGCACTGGGCAAGACACTCGCCACCCATGGAGAAACGTTTCTAGTGTATACGTCTCTTTTACCTTCAGAAGAATGAGGACGTTAAAGAGGTCAAGCAGAACAGCCAGAAATACAGGTGTGTGTGTAAACATCAGAAAAGAAGCAACCTGAACACCTCTCGCTCAAAGACCAGTTGAAAATATGATTGCAATAAAGACTGACACAGAATATAAACTGCTTCAGTCACACGAGAATGAAGAAGTCTGTCAAGACTTAGCGACTCATACAAGTTGGCAAAGAAGCATATGAACAGCTAAAAGAAAAAGAGATCTTTCTCGGTGTCTTAATAGTGGAAGACAGATGAATCACAATTTGCAGCCTGAAAACACTACGCGATTGATTCCAACTCTGCCCACTGAAAAAAAAAAACCTTGTACCTGGAAAGTACTCGAGGGCCTGGTCCCAAATCTGGAGTGAGAGATATTGGAGGAAGTGTAAAATAAACCCAGTGAGGAGCAGGGGTGCGGTGGGGACAGTAAGAGAACACTGTATCAACATTCGGGGTCCCAGTCTATTCAACATCTTACCAGAAGATGTCCAAAACACGGCTGGTACAAGTGTAGAATCCTTCAAGAGGAAACTGGACAAGTATCTTCACCAGGTGCCAGATCAACCAGGCTGTGATGGATATGTGGGGCAGGGGGCCTCCAGCAGCAACAGCCTGGTTGACCAGACAAGCACCAAACGAGCCTGGGCCATAGCCGGGTTCCAAGAGTAATGAAACTCTCGAAACTCTTCAAATGTATATCAAAGGTAGCATCGGGAGGCTTGACAAACAGTGCAGACTACCCCCAGAGTAAAGCAGTGGACGCAGTAAACAAACTAAGGATTTGCAAATTTGAGGGAATTACCATTACTATGCTTTAAAAAGGAAATTTGACTAATTGGTGCAATCATTTCCTGATCATTCTACATGGGAGTGCTGCGTGCCGCAAACAGCAACAGTTTGATTGACCGCACCGTCAATCAAGAAAACTGGTCTGAGAAAGAAAGCATGGCTGATGGTCTCCAAAACTGTCAAAAGTTAGACTGCGGGAAGACCCGTCCTTTGGGACTGCTCACCACACCCGGGTTTGAAGATATTGCCTGTAGTTTTCTGTAGGTTACCTGTAGTCGCTTCCTGGTCCCAGACTAGGCCTCCTGGTCACTGACCTGATCGATTTGACTGTTGGTGCACCGCATTTAAAGCATCACAAGACTACGTGTGTAGTCTTGAAAGCAGTCTTACGAGTGTGGTCTTGAAAGTAGTCTTACAAGTGTGGTCTTGAAAGTAGTCTTACGAGTGTGGTCTTAATAAAGAAGCCATATTCGAGGTTCCATAGACTTACAGCTTCGATGATTGGCTAGCGGGTCGTGCATGTCGTGAACGTGTTTATCACCAGGCTCAGGTAATATCTTCCCCTCCCTCCTTTTTCTCCTTCCCTTCTCCCCTCCCTTTTCTCCTCTCCCCACTCCCCTTTCTCCCCTCCTCGCTCCCCTTTCTCCCCTCGCCACTCCATGTCCACCAGTTACTAATCCCTGACAGGACAAATTGTTGAGGTCCAGTGACGCTGCAGGTATCGACTGACTTATTATTTTACTGCCCTGGAATTGAAGGTGCGCGCGCAAACTAACACACACACAGTGAAGTAGGAGATACAGGTTCCATACATAGTTTTAAGAAGAGGTAAAGTGGACCTAGTAGCGACCAGCGAAGAGGCGAGGCCAGGAGCTGTGAATCCACTCCTGCAACTACATATAAGTGAGTAAATACAGGTGAATATTGTACTTTCTCTCTCACGCGAACAACACACTGCTCATGTATTATTTCTTGCTTACTCAGGGTGCTGATGACTTATGGGGAACCGAGGTCTCTAGTACCCATTGTTGTGCTCCGAGGACCTTGTATGGTCGCCCTTCTCTTGTCAGTGTGACTACTCGCTCCCGGCTCCAAAGAAGCAAGACTATGTATCCTTGAAATACATGAGTCGTGATGGCTGATGCCACCCACGACCTAATCACGACCACAGCGGCAGCAGCTACTGGATCAGGTTCCCTGCAGTAAAAATGTACGTGTAGCCTGTACTGAAAAAAATCAGGATATAATGATGTGATGTGGCCTGTCTTTTAAGGTGCACGGTCAAACAGTGTTAAGGTCAAGAAAATGACAGGAGATAATTAAACATTCCATTTTTCAAAATAAGAAAGCTAATGCCACTAATAATAGTAGTCAGATAGTGTTTTGAGTGCTGCTGGGCGCCCGCCACCCCAGAGATCACACCTGGAAAAACTAGAGCGAGGGTTTACTGCCCGCATGGAGCCAATAAAGCAATTAAACTATTTGAAATGTTTCAAAGAACTGGCAATAGTGCCGAAACAAGTGTGGAAGTATCCAGGAGGAAACTGGATCACCCCCCCCCCGCAATGTGCCAGATCAGCCAGGCTGTGATGGATATTTGGGCCGGCGAGCCGGCAGCAGTAACAGATTGGTTGACCAATCAACCACCAGGAAAGCCTGGCCCTAGGCCAGGCCGCGAGAGCAAGGAACAATCTGGAGATAAGTCAGAGTCAAAATCACAGGGAGTCAATGTGTTTCATACTAACAGTGTACTTAGAGGTGGGAGTTAATTTATTCCATGCTGACAGTCTTACACGCTAATATATTTGAACATTTAAATATAGAGAAGAAGGGTGGATCATCTAAGTATAGAGACGCTGCTTGTGTTAGTGATTACGTGGAGGTGACCTTGACATTGCCATAGTGTCTGGTGGAGGTGACCTTGACATTGCCATAGTGTCTGGTGGAGGTGACCTTGACATTGCCATAGTGTCTGGTGGAGGTGACCTTGACATTGCCATAGTGTCTGGTGGAGGGCAACTGCATAAGGTTGCTTGCCACGTTAGTGCAAGTATTTGTTTCATTGTAATAATGGTTTGCAACACCTCATCTTCTAGGCTGAGGGACCTGGAGTATACCTGGAGAGGGTTTCAGGGGTCAACGCCCCTGCGGCCCGGTATGGGACCAGGCCTCGTAGTGTAGTAGGGTTTGATCAACCAGGCTGTTATGCTGGCCTTACGCAAATTGACGTAAGAGCCAAGACCCGGCCTGTCCAGCGCCTTCTTGAAGACAGCCAGGGTCTATTGTTAATCCCCCTTATGTATGCTGATAGGCAGTTGAACAGTCTTGGGCCCCTGACACTGATTGCCTCGTCTTCTACTGTCTTTATATATCATGTTTGTATTGAATTGAAACAGTCACTGACTGGCAAAACGTCTTCAAGAAAAAAGATACCCAGCTGTTGCACGTGTCTAAATCCTCGTAAGTATTTGTTGCAGCACTTTAAAGTGGCTGAAAAATTACTTACTGAAGTTTTTATTATACTCAGTGAATGTCTCTTGATCCAGAAGTATGAGCCAGGCGGGTTTAGCGCTTCCCCACGATTGTAAGAGTAACGAAGAATGTTCAGAGAGTCACTGTGTGTCTGGACACGAGAAGCAGTGTTGCCAGTAATATTGTAACAGTGTGACCCACTGTGTTGTAACAGTGTGACCCACTGTGTTGTAACAGTGTGACCCACTGTGTTGTAACAGTGTGACCCACTGTGTTTAACAATGTGGCCCACTCTGTTGTAACAGTGTGACTGTGTTGTAACAGTGTGACCAACTGTTGTAACAGTGTGACCAACTGTTGTAACAGTGTGACCAACTGTTGTAACAGTGTGACCAACTGTTGTAACAGTGTGACCAACTGTTGTAACAGTGTGACCAACTGTTGTAACAGTGTGACCAACTGTTGTAACAGTGTGACCAACTGTTGTAACAGTGTGACCCACTGTGTTGCAACAGTGTGACCAACTTTGTTGTAACAGTGTGACCAACTTTGTTGTAACAGTGTGACCAACTGTGTTGTAACAGTAATGTTACTGAAGTGTTGCCAACTTTGTTGTAATGTTAATGACGTGTTGCCAACTTTGTTAGTTGTGTTTGCAATGTTGTTAGTAATGTTAGTAAAGTGTTACCAGTTTTGTTAGTATTGTTAGTGTAACTTTGTTTGTAGTGTTAGTGTAGTGTTGCCACGACAGAACGTTGTTATTTATGTATTGTTTTGTGGTATGCAGTCAGAGGCAGTCGGTAGACAGGGAGCGAGGCAGGCAAGAAACGTGCAGGCAATCAGGCACGCAACCTGGCAGGCAAGGGAGCAAGCAAGCACACAGGCAGGCAGGTGGGCAGGCAGACAGGCAGGTGGGCAGGTAGAGCCTAGGTTGTATCATTGCAAAACAGGTGTCGAACTTCGTTATTTACATTTGCTCTGTACTTTTTCCACATTAATTATTGACTCTCACGCAACACCTGCAACTTAGTCATGTGTACACCTGTTTCAGCCTCTTCCACACCTGTTTTAATATGCAAATTCAGTCATCTTAAAAGTGTTTTTGTCTTCGTTCAGTACAAATATTTTGGATGTGCGGACGACTGAAGCAGTGTTCATCTTAGTGCTCTCTCTCTTTCTTTCTCTTTCTCTCTCTCTCAAACGTAAAGGCAGACAACAGTCAGTTTCAAGAGTAGGTATGACTAGGCCGTCTAGGACAGGAATCAGTAAAGTTGGTAAGAGCTGAGGCGGGACCTGGAGTTATGACTTAACCCCTGCAAACACAACTAGGTGAGTGCACACAACATGGGTCCTAATTGGGCAGGACAGCTGCAGTAAACACTAGGGAGATCAGAGTCACAGTTAGAGAACACTGTCAACGGGCTTCAACACTGAGTGTCGCGCTGCTGGCGATGCTGAAGAAATGTTGCACACCAAGCTGTTATTGGGACATCGTTTCGCTCACAGTAGAGAGAAACATTGTCCCAGCAGAAGCTTGGTGACCCAAGACTACTCACACTGCGACCAGTAGCTCAAAAAAAAAAATGCCAAGAAAATGTAGAAGTTTTCAAGAGGAAACTGGAGAAGGGCCTGCAAGCAGGTGGCACCAACAGCCTAGTAGGCCTGCCTTTGAGAGTAGAACAACTCTTGAAACCGGTCACAGGTACGTGCTGTTGCTTTGAGATGTAAGTTTATCTGTTAATCACAGTAAGTCTTTATACGTGGCTAAATGGTAACGCGTTCGACTCACAACCGAGGGACCCGGGTTCGATTCCAGAGAGGGCAAAGACGTAGGGTGTGTTTTGTAAAATTTGCTAGCTCACCAGCAATAAGTAGGTACTTGAGTGTTAGTGGACTCTTGTGGGTGGCATCCTGGGCTAGAGGACCACAGGACCTCAATTAAAATAAAGCAAAATGTTGGCTTTCTTGGGTTATTCTGGGTTACCAACCACCTTAGTTAATAATCCAAATAAACGAAAATACTAACAGCCACCAATAATAATTAGTCACCACCACCACCACCAGTCAACACCACCTTCAGCAGGAACAGCCTGGTTGACCAGGCAAGCACCAGACGAGCCTGGCCCATGGCCGGGCTCAGAGAGTAGATAAACTCTCGAAACTCTTCAAAGGTATATCAAAGGTATATAAAGGTACCAATCAACACCACCACCACCAACATTAACAACTAACAACCGCTACCAACAACAACTACTACTACTACAATTACAACAACAACAACTACTACTACTATTACTACTACAGAGAAATCTTTCTCATGGCTATATACCGGGAAGATTCATGTGGTTGGTCATATACCGGGAAGATTCATGTGGTTGGTCATATACCGGGAAGATTCATGTGGTTGGTCATATACCGGGAAGGTTCATGTGATTGGTCATATACCGGGAAGATTCATGTGGTTGGTCATATACCGGGAAGATTCATGTGGTTGGTCATATACCGGGAAGATTCATGTGGTTGGTCATATACCGGGAAGGTTCATGTGATTGGTCATATACCGGGAAGATTCATTTGGTTGGTCATATACCGGGAAGATTCCCCCCCCCCCCCCCCGGGGGGGGGGGGGGGGGGGGGGGGGGGGGGGGGGGGCATATACCGAAGATTCATGGGTTGGTCATAATACCAGAAAGATTCATGTGGTTGGTCATATACCGACACAGTTCCATGCATTGGTCATATACCAGGGAAGATTCAGTGGTTGGTCATATACCGGACCAGATTCATTGGTTGGTCAATACTACCGAAGATTCATGTATTCGGCACACACCGGGAAAATTACAACATTAACCGGTCACTATACGAAGTTCAAAAATTGGTACATATACTACAGGAAGATTCTTTGATTGGTCATATACCGGGAAGATTCATGTGGTTGGTCATATACCGGGAAGATTCATGTGGTTGGTTATATACCGGGAAGATTCATGTGATTGGTCATATACCGGAAAGATTCATGTGATTGGTCATATACCGGGAAGATTCATGTGATTGGTCATATACCGGGAAGATTCATGTGGTTGGTCATATACCGGGAAGATTCATGTGGTTGGTCATATACCGGGAAGATTCATGTGGTTGGTCATGTACCGGGAGTGTTCATGTCGTCCCGCTGGACCATAAAGTGGAAATTTATCACCAGAGTAAAGTCTACTGTTGAGTACCCTCGCTTGTGCACTCTGGTGGTCCTCGTTCATTACAACACTAGAGGTGGACCATGACGAGGGTGTTGTTCATTACAACACTAGAGGTGGACCATGACGAGGGTGTTGTTCATTACAACACTAGAGGTGGACCATGACGAAGGTGTTGTTCATTACAACACTAGAGGTGGACATGACGAGTGTTGTTCATTACAACACTAGAGGTGGACCATGACAGGGTGTTGTTCATTACAACACTAGAGGTGGACCATGACGAGGTTATTGTTCATTACAACACTAGAGGTGGACCATGACGAGGTGTTGTTCATTACAACACTAGAGGTGGACCATGACGAGGGTGTTGTTCATTACAACACTAGAGGTGGACCATGACGAGGGTGTTGTTTATTACAACACTAGAGGTGGACCATGACGAGGGTGTTGTTTATTACAACACTAGAGGTGGACCATGACGAGGGTGTTGTTCATTACAACACTAGAGGTGGACCATGACGAGGGTGTTGTTCATTACAACACTAGAGGTGGACCATGACGAGGGTGTTGTTCATTACAACACTAGAGGTGGACCATGACGAGGGTGTTGTTCATTACAACACTAGAGGTGGACCATGACGAGGGTGTTGTTCATTACAACACTAGAGGTGGACCATGACGAGGGCAACCCTCGTGATTTATCATAGTCCATCCTAGTGCTACCATTTTCTTTTAACTATTTTTTCAAGAAGGGGAAGAGAGAGTGAGGGGTCTGTTTCCTCTCTAGGGAGGTTTCTTGATGCCGATGAGGGGCTCTGGATCGTAAGGAATGGGACCTGTGCTCCCTTCCTTGCAACGAACCGGAATGCCTCCCATTTTCTCCAGGTGCTTTATGACCTCCTACGGGTTTAGCGACCCCCCCCCATCAGTGCTATAATTATAATGAATGACCCATTGCAGTGCAGTGTTTTTTTCCGTCTGTCTGTCTGTCTCTCTCCCGTTGTGGAGAGTACATTCAGTGTGCTTTGAAGTGTTCCCAGTACTTTATATAACTTCTCTGTGTATAGTTTACTGTGTATTAATGTTGTATGGCTGTGGTTGGTGAAGTGTATTGAGAGCAAAAACGAGACTAATGAGTGTGGAGTGACCTCTGTGTTTAAGTATATCCGTGAATGGTGTATGGGGAAATATTTATGGTGGCAGTATTGTATTTAGTAATGTATATACATGTAGTCAGTGGTCTATAGTGGTGCATAGTTTTGTGTATATAGTGATGTATAATGAAGTTATACCAGTGGAATACAGTGGTGTACATAAAGGTGTATATATGTGCATATAGGAGTGTATAGAAAGGTATATAATAATACATATGGTGGTGCATAGAGGAGTAAGGTAGGTGTATATAGTGGTGTATGTAGGAGTATATTGAGGGGGTATATTTGAGGTGTAAAGAGATGTATATATTGTTTTTTATGAGGTGTATATAGCGACGCAAATAGGGGAATATGTAGGGGTATATATGGGTTTATAGGGGTATATATGGGTTTATAGTGGTATGTATGGGTTTATAGGGGTATGTATGGGTTTATAGGGGTATATATGGGTTTATAGGGGTATGTATGGGTGTATGAATGGGTTGGGTGTGGGGGAGGGAGGGAGGGAGGTATCACATTGCTGCACCAATCAATACTGCGGCCGCCAGTCCCCACTCCGGCTGATGTGGGGGAGGGGGAGGCGGGGAAATTTGGTGGAGAGGGGAGGGGATATGTAGGAAGGGGAGGGGAGATGTTTGAAGGGGAGAAATGGGGATGGGAGGAGTGGGAAAGGGAGAGTGAGACATAAAACAAAAAAATCATTTCAAACCTAACACACGTGGTGGTGGTGATGGTGGTGGTAATAGTGATGGTGGTGGTAGTGGTGATAGTGATGATGGTGGTGGTGGTAGTGGTGGTGATAGTGATGGTGGTGGTAGTGGTGGAGGTGATGTTGGTGGTGATAGTGGTGGTGGTGGTAGTGGTGGAGGTGATGGTGGTGATAGTGGTGGTGGTAGTTGTGATGGTGGCGATAGTGGTGGAGGTGATGTTGGTGGTGGTAGTTGTGGTAATAGTGATGGTGGTGGTAGTGGTGGTGATGATGTTGGTGGTGATAGTGGTGGTAATAGTGATGATGGTGGTGGTGGTGATGATGGTGGTAGTATTGGTGGTGGTAATAGTGATGATGGTGGTGATGGTGATAATGGTGATAGTGGTGACGGTGGTCGTGGTGTTGATGGTGGTGGTTGCAATAGTGATGATGGTGGTGGTGCTGGTGATGGTGGTAGTGTTGTAGTGGTGATAGTAGTGATGGTGGTGGTAGTAGTGGTGGTGGCGGTAATGGTGGTGGTGGTAGTGGTTGTTCTGCTGGTGATGGCGATGGTAGTGGTGCTGGCGGTATTGCCAGTAGTTGTGGTGGTGATAGTTATAGTTGTTATTGCTTAGTTGTTGTGGTTAGTGATTGTTGTCAGTTGTGTTGGTTATGGTCGACACTTGATAACTGTTGTTGCTGCTGCTGCTGCTGTTTCTGCCGCTCCTGTTGCTGCTGTCGCTATTGCTGCCGCTCCTGTTGCCGCTGTGACTGCTGTTAGTGGCAGTTTTGCTGCCGTTGCTGCTGCTGCTGTGCTGCTACTGCCGCTGTTGTTGTTATTGTTGTTGATGGTATTGCTATCGATGTTACTGTTATTGTTGCTGTTTCCGCTGTTGCTGCTCTTGTTGCTGCTGGCAAATAAAGGGGGTTAAAAAATAGCGCTACCTAGTTTCCTTCATGTTAGTAGCAGCTCTAGATTTAGTTTCCATCACTCTAAAAGCTGCCATCTGGCAGGCTGGTGAAACTTTCCATCACTCTAGAAGCTGCCATCTGGCAGGCTGGTGAAACTTTCCATCACTATAGAAGCTGCCATCTGGCAGGTTGGTGAAACTTTCCATCACTGGAAGTTGCCATCTGGCAGGCTGGTGAAACTTTCCATCACTATAGAAGCTGCCATCTGGCAGGCTGGTGAAACTTTCCATCACTGGAAGTTGCCATCTGGCAGGCTGGTGAAACTTTCCATCACTCTAGAAGCTGCCATCTGGCAGGTTGGTGAAACTTTCCATCACTGGAAGTTGCCATCTGGCAGGCTGGTGAAACTTTCCATCTCTATAGAAGCTGCCATCTGGCAGGCTGGTGAAACTTTTCATCACTCTAGAAGCTGCCATCTGGCAGGCTGGTGAAACTTTCCATCACTATAGAAGCTGCCATCTGGCAGGCTGGTGAAACTTTCCATCACTCTAGAAGCTGCCATCTGGCAGGCTGGTGAAACTTTCCATCACTCTAGAAGCTGCCATCTGGCAGGCTGGTGAAACTTTCCATCACTCTAGAAGCTGCCATCTGGCAGGCTGGTGAAACTTTCCATCACTCTAGAAGCTGCCATCTGGCAGGTTGGTGAAACTTTCCATCACTCTAGAAGCTGCCATCTGGCAGGCTGGTGAAACTTTCCATCACTCTAGAAGCTGCCATCTGACAGGCTGGTGAAACTTTCCATCACTCTAGAAGCTGCCATCTGGCAGGCTGGTGAAACTTTCCATCACTCTAGAAGCTGCCATCTGGTAGGCTGGTGAAACTTTCCATCACTCTAGAAGCTGCCATGTGGTGGGCTGGTGAAACTTTGCCTCTATGAAGGATGAGGCTGCAACAACTGGGCCAATTTTCAACTTTGGGAAGGTGTTGCATCAGAGGAGGACGGGAGGGAGCATCTGAAGGGAGCACCTGGAGGATAACCTGGAGGGAGTACCTGGAGGATAACCTGGAGGGAGTACCTGGAGGAGCAACTGGAGGATAACCTGGAGGATAACCTGGAGGAGCACCTGGATGGAGCACCTGGAGGAAGCACCTGGAGGAGCATCTGGAGGGAGCACCTGGAGGAGCATCTGGAAGGAGCACCTGGAGGAGCATCTGGAAGGAGCACCTGGAGGGAGCACCTGGAGGGAGCACCTGGAGGGAGCACCTGGAGGAGCATCTGGAGGGAGCACCTGGAGGGGCACCTGAAGGGGCACCTGGAAGAGCACCTGGAGGAGCACCTGGAGGGAGCACCTGGAGGGAGCATCTTGAGGGATCACCTGGACGATCACCTCACACCGGCTGACTAAAATCACTGTTCCTTCTTGTTTTAGAATTGTTTGTGAGTGGTCAGTGAGAGGGAAGTTTGTGTGTGAGTGGTCAGTGAGAGGGAAGTTTGTTTGTGAGTGGTCAGTGAGAGGGAACTTTGTGAGTGGTCAGTGAGAGGGAACTTTGTGAGTGGTCAGTGAGAGGGAACTTTGTTTGTGAGTGGTCAGGAGAGGGAACTTTGTTTGTGAGTGGTCAGTGAGAGGGAACTTTGTTTGTGAGTGGTCAGTGAGAGGGAACTTTGTTTGTGAGTGGTCAGTGAGAGGGAACTTTGTTTGTGAGTGGTCAGTGAGAGGGAACTTTGTTTGTGAGTGGTCAGTGAGAGGGAACTTTGTTTGTGAGTGGTCATTGAGAGGGAACTTTGTGAGTGGTCAGTGAGAGGGAACTTTGTTTGTGAGTGGTCATTGAGAGGGAACTTTGTGAGTGGTCAGTGAGAGGGAACTTTGTGAGGGATGGTCAGTGAGAGGGAACTTTGTGAGGGATGGTCAGTGAGAGGGAAGTTTGTGAGGGATGGTCAGTGAGAGGGAAGTTTGTGAGGGATGGCCAGTTAGAGGGAAGTTTGTAAGTGATGGTCAGTGAGAGGGAAGTTTGTGAGGGATGGTCAGTGAGAGGGAAGTTTGTGAGGGATGGCCAGTGAGAGGGAAGTTTGTAAGTGATGGTCAGTGAGAGGGAAGTTTGTGAGTTATGGTCAGTGAGAGGGAAGTTTGTGAGGGATGGTCAGTGAGAGGGAAGTTTGTGAGGGATGGCCAGTGAGAGGGAAGTTTGTAAGTGATGGTCAGTGAGAGGAAGTTTGTGAGGGATGGCCAGTGAGAGGGAAGTTTGTAAGTGATGGTCAGTGAGAGGGAAGTTTGTGAGGGATGGCCAGTGAGAGGGAAGTTTGTAAGTGATGGTCAGTGAGAGGGAAGTTTGTGAGGGATGGCCAGTGAGAGGGAAGTTTGTAAGTGATGGTCAGTGAGAGGGAAGTTTGTGAGGGATGGCCAGTGAGAGGGAAGTTTGTAAGTGATGGTCAGTGAGAGGGAAGTTTGTGAGGGATGGCCAGTGAGAGGGAAGTTTGTAAGTGATGGTCAGTGAGAGGGAAGTTTTCCGTATATCTATTATCTGTGGTTCCGGGGACCAGCGCCCCTGAGACCCGGTCTCAGGCCAAGTTTTTTAAAATTGGAAATAAATTATTACAGGAATAAGACCCGTTAAGAAGCACAAAGAAAGTTGGTAAAATAAGTTTAAAGATTTAGGTGTTGTCTTACATGAGATAAAAATAACAGATCAGCTAATAACACTGCTATCACACTGACATTACGTTTGTATGACAGGAGGGTCGTACCTCCCTGGATGGTTGTTGTCTACCCAAAGAACTCTCAAGATATGCTCTTAAAGACTTCTCAAGATATGCTCTTAAAGACATCTCAAGACATGCACTTAGACTTGTGAAGACTTGGGAAGCTTACAACTTCTGGCTGCTTGAGTTAGAATGTCCTTCAGAACGCTGGCGACGTCCATTGACCACTGTCAGTATCGTGCATAATCCAACCCAGGTTTAATATCTCCTGGTGACCCTCGGTGACCTTGCGTGTTTTGGTATGACCTTTATCTAGTGTGACCTCTGTCTAGTGTAATTATTTAGTGTGATTTCAATGCGTTTGTTTTCTTTTGTGATTCATTGAGGTTATTGAACTATCAGCGTCACCTGTAACAGGATCAACAACACTTACATCAACACCACACACACTCGGCATCATTACCACCGCCTTAAAAAACCTCCATTACTTATTATCACCCTAAGCACCGTCATTACCACCATCCCGTGACCATCATTACCCTATCCCATTACATCTAATAACCCTTAACCATCATTCATACCGCCATTGTGGTACCTTACCACACCGAGATATATATATACCCTGAGAGTTGACTTTAATCCCTGTTTGAGGGATTAAACCAAACTTGATTGATAGTGAACAAGAAATATGCAGCCTTAATGACTCTTTGATTAGTCGATAGTCTTTAAGCCCAATTAACTAACGAACCAACCACCACCACCATAACTACCGCCTCTCGTAGACAGATGTGACTCTTCAAGACCTTTGCTATTATAGTAGCCAGAAATAGAGGATATAGGTAGTGGTTGGTGTCGTAATGTTCGTAGTTGCCTTCAAGTATTGTATCGTGATGTTGGTAGTTGTCCACATGTGTTGAGTCAATAACACGTTCCTTCCTTGTGTTGACTGCTGGAAAACATCGCTTAAGAACCAGAGTGCACCAGCTAGTATTGCTAGGAAACTCTAAGCTTGTTGGAATTGTTCTAGGCTTGCCAGGAGCAAACACAGAGGTTACATTGTATTGAGCTGTTAAATGTCAAACGCTATTAATTAATGTTGTCAAATACATTTTCACGTTAGAGTGATCTTGACCTCGTTAAGGTGATCTTGTCGAGAAGTTAGCGGGAGTAAACGCAGTTTGGCACAGTCCTGGTGCATCTCCGGCAAGAATTCTCGTTATTAAGGCTCTTTAACTAGCGTTTGGGTAGTTAACCCTGGCAGAAGATTGGAATAGGCGGACCTCAGGGACTGATCCCTCTGGTAACTCCGGGGAAGTGACCTTATCAGGGCACACAATGCTCCCGATGACTATGACTGATGCTTGTGTTGATAACTGTGTTGGTTCCTGTATTGATGGCTGTCTGGGAAGTTTGTGGTGATGCCCGTGTGAGCAGCTTGTGTTGATGGTTGATTGAGCGGCTTGTGTTGATGCCTGTGTGGCCAGCTTGTGTTGATGCCTGTGTGGCCAGCTTGTGTTGATGCCTGTGTGGCCAACTTGTGTTGATGCCTGTGTAGCCAGCTTGTGTTGATGCCTGTGTGGTCAGCTTGTGTTGATGCCTGTGTGGCCAGCTTGTGTTGATGCCTGTGTGGCCAGCTTGTGTTGATGCCTGTGTGGCCAGCTTGTGTTGATGCCTGTGTGGCCAGCTTGTGTTGATGCCTGTGTGGCCAGCTTGTGTTGATGCCTGTGTGGCCAGCTTGTGTTGATGCCTGTGTGGCCAGCTTGTGTTGATGCCTGTGTGGCCAGCTTGTGTAGATGCCTGTGTGACGAGCTAGTGTTGCTGCCTGTGTGACCAGCTTGTGTTGATGCCTGTGTGACCAGCTTGTGTTGATGCCTGTGTGGCCAGCTTGTGTTGATGCCTGTGTGACCAGTTTGTGTTGCTGCCTGTGTGGAAAGCTTGTGTTGATGCTTATGAAGCCAGCTTGTGTTGATGCCTGTGTTGCCAGCTTGTGTTGATGCCTGTGTGGTCAGCTTGTGTTGATGCTTGTGTGGCAACTTGTGTTGATGCCTGTGTGGCCAGCTTGTGTTGATGTCTGTGTGGCCAGCTTGTGTTGATGCTTGTGTGGCCAGCTTGTGTGGCCAGCTTGTGTTGATGCCTGTGTGGCCAGCTTGTGTTGATGCCTGTGTTGCCAGTTTGTATTGATGCATGTGTGGCCAGCTTGTGTTGGTTGATGCCTGTGTGGCCAGCTTGTGTTGATGCCTGTGTGGCAGGCTTGTATTGATGCTTGTGTGGTCAGCTTGTGTTGATGCCTGTGTTGCCAGCTTGTGTTGATACCTGTGTTGCCAGCTTGTGTTGATGCCTGTTGCCAGCTTGTGTTGATGCCTGTGTTGCCAGCTTGTGTTGATGCCTGTGTGACCAGCTTGTGTTGATGCCTGTGTGACCAGCTTGTGTTGATGCCTGTGTGGCCAGCTTGTGTTGATGCCTGTGTGGCCAGCTTGTGTTGATGCCTGTGTGGTCAGCGTGAGTTGATGTTTGTGTGGTCAGCTTGTGTTGATACCTGTGTTGCCAGCTTGTGTTGATACCAGTGTGGCCAGCTTGTGTTGATGCCTGTGTGGCCAGCTTGTGTTGATGCCTGTGTGACCAGCTTGTGTTGATGCCTGTGTGGTCAGCGTGAGTTGATGTTTGTGTGGTCAGCTTGTGTTGATACCTGTGTTGCCAGATTGTGTTGATACCTGTGTGGCCAGCCTGTGTGGCCAGCTTGTGTTGATGCCTGTGTGGCCAGCTTGTGTTGATGCCTGTATGGCCAGCTTGTGTTGATGCCTGTGTGGCCAGCTTGTGTTGATGCCTGTGTGGCCAGCTTGTGTTGATGCCTGTGTGGCCAGCTTGTGTTGATGCCTGTGTGGCCAGCTTGTGTTGATGCCTGTGTGGCCAGCTTGTGTTGATGCCTGTGTGGCCAGCTTGTGTAGATGCCTGTGTGACCAGCTAGTGTTGCTGCCTGTGTGACCAGCTTGTGTTGATGCCTGTGTGACCAGCTTGTGTTGATGCCTGTGTGGCCAGCTTGTGTTGATGCCTGTGTGACCAGTTTGTGTTGCTGCCTGTGTGGAAAGCTTGTGTTGATGCTTATGAAGCCAGCTTGTGTTGATGCCTGTGTTGCCAGCTTGTGTTGATGCCTGTGTGGCCAGCTTGTGTTGATGCCTGTGTGGCAGGCTTGTATTGATGCTTGTGTGGTCAGCTTGTGTTGATGCCTGTGTTGCCAGCTTGTGTTGATACCTGTGTTGCCAGCTTGTGTTGATGCCTGTTGCCAGCTTGTGTTGATGCCTGTGTTGCCAGCTTGTGTTGATGCCTGTGTGACCAGCTTGTGTTGATGCCTGTGTGACCAGCTTGTGTTGATGCCTGTGTGGCCAGCTTGTGTTGATGCCTGTGTGGCCAGCTTGTGTTGATGCCTGTGTGACCAGCTTGTGTTGATGCCTGTGTGGTCAGCGTGAGTTGATGTTTGTGTGGTCAGCTTGTGTTGATACCTGTGTTGCCAGCTTGTGTTGATACCAGTGTGGCCAGCTTGTGTTGATGCCTGTGTGGCCAGCTTGTGTTGATGCCTGTGTGACCAGCTTGTGTTGATGCCTGTGTGGTCAGCGTGAGTTGATGTTTGTGTGGTCAGCTTGTGTTGATACCTGTGTTGCCAGATTGTGTTGATACCTGTGTGGCCAGCCTGTGTGGCCAGCTTGTGTTGATGCCTGTGTGGCCAGCTTGTGTTGATGCCTGTATGGCCAGCTTGTGTTGATGCCTGTGTGGCCAGCTTGTGTTGATACCTGTGTGGCCAGCTTGTGTTGATGCCTGTGGCCAGTGGTTGATCCGTGCCAGCTTGTGTTGATGCCTGTGTGGCCAGCTTGTGTTGATGCCTGTGTGGCCAGCTTGTGTTGATGCCTGTGTGGCCAGCTTGTGTTGATGCCTGTGTGGCCAGCTTGTGTTGATGCCTGTGTTGCCAGCTTGTGTTTATGGTATTGTGAGCAGCTTGTGATGACTCCATATATACGTTTTCAGTGTTATGGTAATTCTAGCTCTCACAAATGCAAATATAACTGGACTTCAAACTAGTGACTCGAGGCTAGAAAACTTTCCGAGGTAAAGATGTATTTTTTATTTGCAGTATTTATATAAAAATGTGCTCAGTACCAGAAGCTGTTTGTGTGACCCTGTGTTGTGTGGTAGTTGACTGTGACCCTGTGTTGTGTGGTCATTGACTGTGACCCTGTGTTGTGTGGTAGTCAACTGTGACCCTGTGTTGTGTGGTTGTTGACTGTGACCCTGTGTTGTGTGGTAGTTGACTGACACTGTGTTGTGTGGTCGTTGATTGTCACCCTGTGTTGTGGTCGTTGACTATGACCCTGTGTTGTGGTCGTTGACTATGACCCTGTGTTGTGGTCGTTGACTGTTACCCTGTGTTGTGTGGTCGTTGACTGTGACCCTGTGTTGTGTGGTCGTTGATTGTCACCCTGTGTTGTGGTCGTTGACTATGACCCTGTGTTGTGGTCGTTGACTGTGACCCTGTGTCGTGTGGTCATTGACTGTGACCCTGCGTTGTATGGTCGTTGACTGTGACCCTGTGTTGTGTGGTCGTTGATTGTCACCCTGTGTTGTGGTCGTTGACTGTGACCCTGTGTTGTGTGGTCATTGACTGTGACCCAGTTTGACCCTGCGTTGTATGGTTGACTGTGACCCTTTGTTGTGTGGTCGTTGACTGTCACCCTGTGTTGTGGTCGTTGATAGTCACCCTGTGTTGTGGTCGTTGACTATGACCCTGTGTTGTGGTCGTTGACTGTGACCCTGTGTTGTGTGGTTGTGACCCTGTGTTGTGTGGTAGTTGACTGTGAGCCTGAGTAGTGTGGGCGTTGACTGTGACCCTGTGTTGTGTGGTCGTTGACTGTGACCCTGTGTTGTGTGGTTGTTGACTATGACCCTGTGTTGTGTGGTCGTTGACTGTGACCCTGTGTTGTGTGGTCGTTGACTGTGACCCTGTGTTGTGTGGTCGTTGACTGTGACCCTGTGTTGTGTGGTCGTTGACTGTGACCCTGTGTTGTGTGGTCGTTGACTATGACCCTGTGTTGTGTGGTCGTTGACTGTGACCCTGCTTTGTGTATACCTGGAGAGGGTTTCGGGTGTCAACGCCCCCGTGGCCCGGTCTGAGACTAGGCCTCGTGGTGGATCAGGGTCTGATCAACCACGCTGTTACTACTGGTCGCACGTAAACCGACGTAAGAACCACAGCCCGGCTAATCAGGCACTGACTTTAGGTGCCTGTCCAGCGCCTTCTTTAAGACTGTCAGGGGACTATTGGTAATTCCCTTTAATGTATTCTGGGAGGCAGTTGAACAGTCTTGGGCCCCTGACACTTGTGTTGTCTCTTAGTGTACTCATGGCGCCCCTGCTTTTCATTGAAGGAATGTTGCATCTCCTGCCGAGTCTTTTGCTTTCATAGGGAGTGATATTCGTGTGCAAGTTTGGTACTAATCCCTCTAGGATTTTCCAAGTGTATATTATCTTGTATCTTTCTCGCCTGTGACCCTGTGTTGTGTGGTCGTTGACTGTGACCCTGTGTTGTGTAGTCGTTGAATGTGACCCTGTGTTGTGTAGTCGTTGACTGTGACCCTGTCTTGTGTAGTCGTTGACTGTGACCGTGTTGTGTGGTCGTTGACTGTGGCCCCTGTGTTGTGTGGTCGTTGACTGTGGCCCTGTGTTGTGTGGTCGTTGACTGTGGCCCTGTGTTGTGTGGTCGTTGACTGTGGCCCTGTGTTGTGTGGTCGTTGACTGTGGCCCTGTGTTGTGTGGTCGTTGACTGTGGCTCTGTGTAGTATGGTCGTTGAAAATGGCCCTTTGTGACCCTTCGTTGTGTGGTTGACTGTGGCCCTGTGTTGTGTGGTCGTTGACTGTGGCCCTGTGTGATCCTTTGTTGTGTGACCGTGCACTGCGACCCTGCATGGACGTGCAATGTGTGGTCGTACTCTGTGCCTCTGCTCTTGTGTTGATATTGGGAATGGTGTATCAGCTATTTGTTGTGATATGTAGCGCTGTTATGGCGGTATGTCCACTCACAGGATGAGGGGCGCCCTTCAATAAACTCGGGGCAAAATATTAAAAAAATCTGTGTCCACTATAGTTGCTGATTTCGTATAGGTTATTGAAGAGTTGACAGTTGACGATGCATGACTGGGCGTGTCTCTCTGGGGTTGATACGAGGGTGAGGAAGAGAGAACTGGGTTGATCACTGTCTTGATACACAGTCGTTTACGATGGCTTCTGAATTTTGACTCTGTTATGAAATTGAAGATTTATCTGCCCACTGTTCCTGTTTTTTTTCTTACGTAAGTATCGTGTTTCTAATTCTAGATAAGTCGTAATAAATTACTGTCTGTGAATTAACGGGAGACTAGGCGGTGCTTACAGTATGGACGAAGCTTACAAAATAGGGAGATTTTACAGACAAGTCGCAGAATTACTGTCTGTAAAATATACCTATTTGTAAGCTTCGTGGTACAGCGTTGGGTCTTCTACGTACCAGGACCACGGTTCGAGTCCCCGTGCACTCTGTTTATTCGTCGTGCTTCGTGTTGGTGGTCGTACCAACGAGTTAAGCCAAGTATTTAATACTTTATTATATAAGTAAAATATACCGTCGAGAAAGAGTAGAGGAACTTTTATTAACATGACCAGTCACTGGAACACCAAACTTTATTCAATTTTACACATATCTATTAATAAGTTTTTGTATTTCGTGTGTTTGACTTAGTGATATTGTGTTATCTGTTAGCACTTGTACCCATGCTTTAATATACTGTTATTATCTAGTAACTGCGAGACCTGTGTTAGTGGTGTATCAGGTACGATGCAGACACTCAGTAGAGCAAGTCTTAAGACAACTTGTACCCCTGAAGGTTCTTGAGCGCTCTTACACTGTGTGTTCTTACTCTCCCTCCTGGACCTACGACACGAATAGACCAAATGTCAAACTTTTGTGTGTGTGTGTATGTGTGTGTGTGTGTGTGAGATCTTTCCCTGGCTGCCAGTAAATGTCGGTAACGCAATACTTTTCTTGTAGCGTCTTTTCGACAACTTTAATAAATGCAGAAACTTCAACGGGAATTTTTGTAGGTAAACTTTATATGTCTCGTTTTTTTCCTGCCAACTTCTGAGAGACGCCTGCAGGAGTAGGGGAAGCTGTGGCTCTGAAGTAGGTGGTGAGGGGTAAGTCACTTCTGCCCCCTGTTGACTGTTATCGCCAAGTGACACTCGGGAGTGTCACGTGCTGTTAGTGCACCTAGTAACTAAGCTGTGATGGATATGTGGGTCAGTGAGCCGCCAGCAATAACAGCTTGGTTGACTAAACAATCCTGGTCCAAGGCCTGGCTCCGAGAGTAGCAAAACTCTGGAAACCCTTCAAAGGTATATCAAAGGTAAACTTATTGCTGTCTCTACTTTTCATTGGAGATATACATTGTCTACGGTGCCTTTCACTCTACATATTTCAGTATCCAGATTTGGAATCTATCTCTGACTATAAATGTGAAATGTAAGTCCCTGTGCATCTAACATTACTAGATAACTCAGGACTCTGATTGCGAAATACCTAGGTAATTCTTTCATAAAGGGTCATTTTTCGGCACAACGACCCTTCCGTACTAATAGGTAAAGGGGGCTAGTGCCGAGGCTACCTGATGTGGGACTAAAAAAGTTTTGGTCAGTAGACTTAAGATTTAAATTTAAGTTGATGTAATACTAGACGTGTGAAGCACTGAGATTTAGTGACAAGAGAATGTCAGACTTAGATTAAAATATACAGCCTCTTTCCACACCGTGTTGCTGTCTCCACGTGGACATCCTCAGTTCATGACATGACTTGTTCTCGCGAGTCATTCATAACATATTACATTTAAAGCAATCTTGACCGGTGATGTACAGGCGATGTGCAGCCTTAATGACCCTCATATAGTAACTTACAGGATCATAATGTGCACCAAGTCAGTTGTTTAATGTGAAAAACTGCAATAAATAAATAATTGATCTGAAAATGCAGATGTAATCAGCCTGGAGAAAAGTTTCCTTAAATATATTAAGATGTGCCTCTATAATTTAAGATGTGCTGCAATAATTTAAAATATGCTGCTGTAATTTAAGATGTACTGCTGTAATTTAAGATGTGCTGCTGTAATTTAAGATGTGCTGCTGTAATTTAAGATGTGCTGCTATAATTTAAGATGTGCTGCTATAATTTAAGATGTGCTGCTATAATTTAAGATGGTATGCTATAATTTAGGATGGTCTGCTATAATTTAAGATGTGCCGCTATAATCCCTGATGTTGATGCTGATCCTCAGGATGCCAGAAATCTCTCAGTCGATTCTTGAAAAACTGGTTCCTTGATGAGAGCTCCTGCGGTGGATGACTTATTGCCACAATACATTAAAGTGTAGTTTTAAAAGGATTAGTGAAAGGAGCAGATGGGCCTTGAGGAATTATGTCATCACTCAACACATTCCCACCCTTCTCTCCCAAGTTAAAAGAATTTTGCTGGGAGGTGAAGAAGAAAGAGACTGCCATGTGTGATTAACTTTGGTCTGTCCCAGCCTCCACGGAGAGGCGTGAGGGTGCTGGTGGTTGTGGTGGTAGTGGTGGTAGCGGCGGCGGTGGTGGTGGTGGTGGTGGTGGTGGTGGTAGCGGCGGTGGTGGTGGTAGCGGCGGTGGTGATAGCGGCGGCGGTGGTAGCGGCGGCGGTAGCGGCGGCGGTGGTAGCGGCGGTGGTAGCGGCGGCGGTGGGAATAAGTGTTGGTGATGGTGTTTTTTTGGTGCTGATGGTCGTGTGGTGGTAATAGGAAATGGGTGGTGGTGATTGTTGTCTTTCGATCATCAATAGTTATACCTCCCTGCAATAAGGCTTGACTTCCATCCCGTGTGTCTCTTTATATGTATGTATCAATGTATTCATATATGTATGTATCAATGTATTCATATATGTATGCATATATATATAAGAACATAAGAAAGAAGGAACACTGCAGCAGGCCTACTGGCCCATGCGAGACAGGTCCAAATCTCCAACGGCTTAAGCCAATGCCCCGACCCAGCCAGGTCAGGTTACATTCCCTTAAGGAAGGAGCACGGCATCTGACCTAGTAGCACAAACTAGTCAAGTCCAACTCACACCCACCCGCACCCACTCATATATTTATCTAGCCTATTTTTAAAACTACACAACGTTTTAGCCTCTATAACTGTACTCGGGAGTTTGTTCCACTCATCGACAACTCTATTACCAAACCAATGCTTTCCTATATCCTTCCTGAATCTGAATTTATCCAACTTAAAGCCATTGCTGCGAGTTCTGTCAATACTAGATATTTTTAGCACGCTATTTACATCACCTTTATTTATTCCTGTTTTCCATTTATACACCTCAATCATATCCCCCCTAATTCTACGCCTTTCTAGAGAGTGCAGATTCAGGGCCCTCAGTCTATCCTCATAGGGAAGATTTCTGATACATGGAATCAACTTAGTCATCCTCCTTTGTACGTTTTCCAGAGCATTTATATCCATTCTGTAATACGGTGACCAAAACTGTGCAGCATAATCTAGATGAGGCCTAACCAAGGATATATAGAGTTGAAGAACAACCTGAGGACTCCTATTATTTATGCTTCTTGATATGAAGCCAAGGATTCTGTTCGCTTTATTGCGAACACTTATGCACTGCTGTCTTGGTTTTAGATTACTGCTAACCAGAACTCCTAAATCCTTTTCGCAATCAGTAGTATTAAGATCTACATTATTTAGTTTATATGTGGCATGGTTATTGTCCTGTCCAATATTTAGAACTTTGCATTTATCTATATTAAACTGCATCTGCCACTTCTCCGACCACTGCATCAGTCTATTCAAATCTTCCTGGAGTGCTCTAATGTCCTCATTTGAATGAATTGGACGGCCTATTTTGGTGTCATCGGCAAACTTGCTTATGTCGCTATTTATTCCCTCATCTACGTCGTTTATATAGATTGTGAACAACAAGGGGCCCAATACTGACCCCTGTGGAACACCGCTTGTGACACTTCCCCACTCTGATTTCTCCCCATTTATGCAAACTCTCTGCTGCCTATTTGTCAACCATGCCTCTATCCAGGAAAAAATTTCTCCTCCTATTCCGTGTGCCTTAATTTTCCTCAATAGTCTCTGATGTGGGACTCTATCAAAAGCCCTACTGAAGTCCATATACACAACATCATATTCATTACCATGATCTACCTCCTCAAATACCTTAGTGAAAAAAGTTATTAAATTTGTAAGGCAGGAACGCCCTTTTGTAAAACCGTGCTGAGATTCATTGATTAATTTATGCTTTTCAAGATGGCTATGAATTGCCTCGGCTATTATTGATTCCATAAATTTTCCCACTATGGAGGTTAGGCTTATTGGTCTATAGTTCGAAGCTAAGGACCTGTCTCCTGCTTTGAAAATAGGTATTACATTTGCAATTTTCCACTTATCTGGAACCATGCCAGTTTGCAGTGATATGTTGAAAAGATTAGCCATAAGTTTGCTAAGCTCCTCTTTACATTCCTTTAGAACCCTTGCATACAGTTCATCAGGGCCTGGGGATTTGTTAGGTTTTAATTTATCTATTTGTCTAAGGACCATGTCACTTGTGACCCTAATCATGCATAGTTTACTATCATCCTGTTCTACATAATTTAATATTTCTGGAATATCGCTGGTATCTTCCTGTGTAAAAACTGAGAGGAAGTAAGTGTTAAAAATTCTACACATTTCCTTATCACTGACGGTGAGCTGACCTGAGTAACTTTTGAGTGGGCCTATCTTGTCCCTAATCTTACTTCTGTATACCTGAAAAAATCCTTTTGGGTTAGTCTTCGATTCTCTTGCAACTTTAACCTCATAGTCTCATTTTGCTTTTCCTATTCCTTTTTTTATTTCTCTCTTTAACTGAATATATTGATTACTTAATTGCCCCTCTCCTCTTTTGATTCGCCTATATATGCCTCTCTTTTGACCAATGAGATGTTTTAATCTATTGTTCATCCATTTAGGATCATTTTTCTTTGATCTGATTCCCTATTAGGAAGATAAGTTGTCTGAGCAGCTAGAACTATTCTCTGGAAAACGTCATATTGGCAATCACCACCTACCTGACCCACTGTCAGGTCATTCCAGTTCAGCCTACCCAGGTAATTTTTCAGTCCTATGAAATCAGCCAGGGGAAGTCAGGGACAGAGACTTGATTGCATTATTAGGATAATTCCATGATATATTAAAACTGAGTGATTTGTGATCACTTTCCCCAAGCTCATCATTAACCCCCAAGATTATTAATTAGCGATTCCCTGCTGGCAAGAACCAAGTCTAGGGGTTATTTCCTCTAGTTGGTTCTGTCACCAACTGTTTCAAAAAACAATCCTGAATCGTATCAAGAAAGTCACTTGACTCTAAATTTCCTGTCAAATTGCTCTAGTCAATTTGTCTAAAGTTGAAATCTCCCATTAGCACAACATTTTCTTATGTAGATCCCTTACGAATTTCATCCCATAGAAGTTTACTGCACTCCTATCAAGATTTGGGGGCCTGTAAATCACACCCAAGATAAGTTTTACACGGCCTCAAGAATCTGTAACCAAACAGATTCAGTGGCTGACGCTTCTAATTTTATATCTTGTCTAACACAACAATTTAAATTGTCTCTGACATACATCGTACTCCACCACCCTTCCTGTTGACCCTATCAGTGTGGAATAATTTATAGCCTTGTATGTGACATTCAGAAGGCAACTCTCTATCTTTCAGATTGAGCCAGGTCTCTGTTATAGCAATAATATCTATGTTTCCTGCACTTGCAATTAATCTTAACTCATCTATCTTATTTCTTAAACTCCTGCTATTAGTATAGTAAACCTTAAGGGAGCTAGTCTCTTGTTTCCCTCTACTGTCTCCCTTTGTTTGCTGACCTGATCCATTGTATTTATTTGTAACTTTATGATGAATTTCTTTTATACACTACAAATCAGCCAGAACAAAATGGTGATATTCATCGCGGACGTGGGTCCAAGAGATCATGTAGGCCACGGTGAATTACAACTGGATATGCTGAAGTTAAACTGAAGTTAAATCACGTTTGTAAATTGTTCACAAGCAGTGCCCAGAATATCTTGGTGCCAAGTTTGTCAAGGCTGGGAGCCAAAACAAGTATGTTACTAGGGGAAGGGAACACAACTTTGTAGTACCCACAGTAGGTGGTCAGGCTTCAAACATCTTCTACTGCCTCAATAAATGGTTTAAAAAAAAAACGACAAGTTGATAAATGAGATACTTGGGTAACATTTGGGTATCTTTATTCTGAAAACCTTTGATATACCTCTGATGAGTTTCGAGAGTCTTTCTTCTCCGGAGCCCGGCCATGGACCAGGCTCGTCTGGTGCTAGCCTTGGTCAACCAGGCTGTAAAGGTTTCGCCACACTGTGGCTTTTTCAGCCTAATGCAGAAAAAGGTGGAAGATGAAGACGAGTTTGAGGCAATCAGTCCCTCAGCCTGGAGTCAATGTGTTTAGTCCATCAGTCTTGACAAAAGTGCAACATAATCACGGAGAGGAGCTTATATACTGATGACATATGAGGTGGAGCAGTGGTAGGCGGAGTCACCAGTGAACAAAGCCACTAGTGGAAGGTAAGACATAAGAACATAAGAAAAAGGAACACTGCAGCAGGCCTACTGGCCATGCGAGGGAGGTCCAATTCTCCCACCGGCTTAAGCCAATAGTAGGTTATGAAGAAATCCCTGCATCAAGATCCCAAGATGTTGCTGTGTCTGACAGGATGTAAACAAACTCCTCCTCATCTTGGACCGTTCTCTGTATTGGACTGAAGAAGCCACTGGCTTGAGAAACATTTCCCGAATAAAAATACCCAAATGTTGCCACAAGTGTCTCTCATTTACCACCTTTTATTGTACAGCAATAAGGAGTGGAACGGACTGCCTGCACATGTCAAAGCCTGTCCTAGCATAAGCCAGTTCAACAAGACAGCTAAAACACCTAATGAATGAAGCTACGGAAAGGGAGGAGACTGATTTCTTGTATACCTAACATTTATGTATATATTCTTGTAAACTGATCCTCTCTTTAATACTTATGATATACCTTTGATGAGTTTCGAGTTTTACTATTCTCTGAGCCCGGTCATGGGCAGGCTCGTTTGGCCCATGGCCGGGCTTTGGAGTTATAGGAATATAAGAAAGCAGGAGCACAGCAGCAGGCCAAGGCAGGCTAGGCATGTCCAAGTCACTCATTGGCCCAAGCCAGTCAGGTCCAACCCACACCCACTCATGAATTTGTCTAACTTATTTTTAAAACTACACAAGTTTTAGTTGCAATAACTGTACTCGGGAGTTTGTTCCACTCATCCACAACTCTGTTACCAAACCAATGCTTTCCTATATCCTTTCTAAATCTAAACTTTTCCAACGCTATTTACATTCCCATTATTTATTCCCGTTTTCCATTTATACACCTCAATCATATCCCCCTAATTCTACGCCTTTCTAGAGAGTGCAGATTCAGGGCCCTCAGTCTATCCTCATAGGCAAGATTTCTGATACATGGAATCATTTTTGTCGTCCTCCTTTGTACGTTTTCCAGAGCATTTATATCCATTCTGTAATACGGTGACAAGAACTGTGCAGCATAATCTAAATGAGGACTAACCAAGGATATATAGAGTTGAAGAATAACTTAAGGATTCCTGTTATTTATACTACTTGATATGAAACCATTGTGAACACTTACGCACTGTTGTCTTGGTTTTAGATTACTGCTAACCAGAACTCCTACTTTTTTTTCGCAATCAGTGATAATAAGATCTACATTATTTAGTTTATAAGTGTCATGGTTATTTTTCTTTCCAACGCTTATAATTTTGCATTTGTCTATGTTAAACTGCATCTGTCACTTCTTGGACCATTCTATCAGTCTATTCAGATATTCCTGCAGCGCTCTAGTGTCCTCGTCAGAATTAATTCGACGGCTATTTTGGTGTCATCGGCAAACTTGTAATAATGTTGGTAAAATTACAAACAATATGTTAGGTAAAAAGGACACAAGAGCAACCAATGCGACATTTTACTGTGGCAACGTTTCGCTCTCCAGGAGCTTTGTCAAGCCGTTGCAAACAATACAGTATGTATAATATTCGCCAAGACCGGGGTCCTGGCACGGGTCTTAATCTTGTAATGACCCGTCTCAAAATACAGGGACACAAGGAGGTATATATAGGTACAGAGTGAGGTGCAAAGCATAATATATTCATTGTAGATAGTAGTAGTAGTACTTGTGGTAGAAGTAGTAGTAGTAGTTGTAGTACTTGTATTAGTAGTAGTAGTGGTGGTGGTGGTAGCAGCTATGTGATAGCTGGGTTTATTGTTTTGAGGAGAATTCTTGCTAATATTTACTTCAGAGATGATGAAGCCTTCATTCTGTTTGTGTTAAAAATGTTGATTAATGATGACTCAAGGCATTTACGTCTACTAAAATTGGGTTCTTTAATCACTAGTCTGGCGTCGTTGAATTTCATCAGGTGGTTGGTGGAATTTCGGTGTAGTACGCAGGCACTGTTCAAGTTGTCGTTCCTACATTCACTAATGTGTTCATTGAGACATATTTCGAGGTTTCTTGCTGGTTCACCTAAGTATATTTTGTCACAACCTCCACAGGGGATAGTATAACCCCCGTGCGTTGATTGGGTCAATGTTCTTCATTTTCATCCTAGTCAGATCTTTTATGGAAGTAATTAATGGTTGCGATGACGACTCTACTGTAAGCTTATACGAGTAGTTTAGAGACGTTCAATGCAACCTGTCTGTGAAAATTAGACACGTGCAACATCTGGGTATCTTTAATGTAGACGTTTCGCCATCCAGTGGCTTTATCAATACAAATTCAAGGACAAAACTTGAAGAGAGTAGAACTATATACAAAAGATGAGGTAATCAGTCCCTCAGCCTTGGAGTTGTTGTGAAGAACACCGTAGTTGTGTAGGAATCTCCACACTTACGGTGTTGTTCACACCAACTCCAAGGCTGAGGTCTGTTACCTCATCTTTGTATATATTCTACTGTCTTGAAGTTATGTCCTAGAATCTGTATTGATAAAGCCACTGGATGGCAAGTCTACAATAAAGATACCCAGATGTTGCACATGTGTCTAATTTTCATCTTGTTGGTATTGTCTACCATTCATGAACAACCTGTCTGTAGGGAAGGATTATTACTTTGTTAGGAGTGGTGTAAGTGCATGGAGAATTGATGATCTGAAGGGCTCTTTTCTAGCAGTCTTTGATGAAAAAGGAAGGGAAATATAGATCAATGAAGGTCTGGTGTATGTATGTACACCCTCGGCATGCTTTAGCAGACGACATCAGCTAAAGGGTTTACTACAGTTCGTCAGGGCCTAATGACTTGTTTGGTTTTAATCAATTTGTCTAACGACCGAAGAAGCTCGTCACAAGTAATCCCTTCCTTTAATCATTTGCAAAGGCAAATACTCAAGAAGAAATTCCTTGCTTAACTGTTATAATAATATATCACAAGTTATATACAGTGATGGATCTAAGCAGGAGTCTACTGGCAGGGCTGCATCTGCTCTTGTTGCCGCCTCCTTTGATAAGAACGATAGCAACCATGTTGAGTTAGACATGAGAATTAACAACTGGGCGTTTACACTGCAAACTGAATTGTCTGCCATCGTGATGGCGCTAAAGTTAACTTATGACACTGAACTTGACTCTATGATTATTACTGATTCTGTGTCATCAATGAAGACTCACATGACTCTAACAACATGCCCATTGGAGAAGCTAGATATAGATACTGAATAATCTGGGATACCTTTATCTTTGATATACCTTTGATGAGTTCCTTGAGTTTTTCTACAGTCTGGTGTTTGCCTGGTCAACCAGACTGTTGCTGCTGGTGGCCCGCTGCAATTTTTATGGATTCCATCACACATTGAATTACTCCTTCATGATAAAGTTGAAATGACCCTGAAAGAATATTAATATTATCCTAATATTATTAGGAATAATATTAGGATAGAAATAAATAATGAAACTGAATGTTATAAAAATACAGTAAAAAGCCTGAGTAAATCTATCACTCACTATGATAACATAAACGGAGATAACTTCATGGAGCAACTTGCAATGTAAATAGATTGACTGATGTTATAGTAGCCAGGCTTAGGCTTGGTTACAAGTACTTCTGGCAATATGACAGACACACAGATGATGAAACTAAATGTACGTGGTTAGCCCTATGCTCACTTTCTTGACCACTATGTGCTTAATTGTCCACTTATTGACACATATAGACAGTATACTAATGTGTGTGTGTGTGTACTCACCTAGTTGTGGTTGCAGGGGTCGATTCAAAGCTCCTGGCCCCGCCTCTTCACTGGCCGCTACTGGGTCACTCTCCCTGCGCCATGAGCTTTATCATACCTCTTCTTGAAGCTATGAATGGATCCTGCCTCCACTACATCACTTCCCAAGCTATTCCACTTCCTGACAACTCTGTGACTGAAGAAATACTTCCTAACATCCCTGTGATTCATCTGAGTCTTCAACTTCCAACTGTGACCCCTTGTTGCTGTGTCCCATCTCTGGAATATTCTGTCTCTGTCCACCTTGTCAATTCCTCTCACAGTATTTTATATAATTGCTGGCTAGACAGATACTGCAAGGAACTTGCAATCCCATTCATTGACAACTGGGACAACTTTTATGGCAAACATGATATGTATGCAAGGGATGGGGTACTTCTCTCTGGGACAGGGGTGGAAGCACTTGCCAACTCGATTGAGAGGGCCATTGCTGACATGCCTAGGATTTTAAACTGATAGAGGATAGAGGTATGGGTGTATGAGGGAAACAGTCAGTTAGCAACACTAGGGCTGAAAACAGTAAGTGTATAAAAGAAATTCATCATAAAGTTATAAATAAAGACAATGGATCAGGTCAGCAAACAAAGGGAGACAGCAGAGGGAAACAAGAGACTAGCTCCCTTAAGGTTTACTATACTAATAGCAGGAGTGTAAGAAATAAGATAGATGAGTTAAGATTAATTACAAGTGCAGGAAACATAGATATTATTGCTATAACAGAGACCTGGCTCAATCTGAAAGATAGAGAGTTGCCTTCTGAATGTCACATACAAGGCTATAAATTATTCCACACTGATAGGGTCAACAGGAAGGGTGGTGGAGTAGCGATGTATGTCAGAGACAATTTAAATTGTTGTATTAGACAAGATATAAAATTAGAAGCGTCAGCCACTGAATCTGTTTCGTTACAGCTTCTTGAGGACCGTGTAAAACTTATCTTGGGTGTGATTTACAGGCCCCCAAATCTTGATAGGGAGTGCAGTAAACTTCTATGGGATGAAATTCGTAAGGCATCTACATATGAAAATGTTGTGCTAATGGGAGATTTCAACTTTAGACAAATTGACTGGAGCAATTTGACAGGAAATTTAGAGTCAAGTGACTTTCTTGATACGATTCAGGATTGTTTTTTTAAACAGTTGGTGACAGAACCAACTAGAGGAAATAACCTGCTAGACTTGGTTCTTGCCAGCAGGGAATCGCTAATTAATAATCTTGAGGTTAATGATGAGCTTGGGGAAAGTGATCACAAATCACTCAGTTTTAATATATCATGGAATTACCCTAATAATGGCAATCAAGTCTCTGTCCCTGACTTCCGCCTGGCTGATTTTATAGGACTGAAAAATTACCTGGGTGGACTGAACTGGAATGACCTGACAGTGGGTCAGGTAGGTGGTGATTGCCAATATGACGTTTTCCAGAGAATAGTTCTAGCTGCTCAGACAACTTATGTTCCTAATAGGGAAATCAGATCAAACAAAAATGATCCTAAATGGATGAACAATAGATTAAAACATCTCATTGGCCAAAAGAGAGGCATATATAAGCGAATCAAAGGAGAGGGGCAATTAAGAAATCAATATATTCAGTTAAAGAGAGAAATAAAAAAGGGAATAAGAAAAGCAAAAAGAGACTATGAGGTTAAAGTTGCAAGAGACTCGAAAACTAACCCAAAAGGATTTTTTCAGGTATACAGAAGTAAGATTAGGGACAAGATAGGCCCACTCAAAAGTTACTCAGGTCAGCTCACCGTCAGTGATAAGGAAATGTGTAGAATTTTTAACACTTACTTCCTCTCAGTTTTTACACAGGAAGATACTAGCGATATTCCAGAAATAATAAATTATGTAGAACAGGACGATAGTAAACTATGCACGATTAGGGTCACAAGTGACATGGTCCTTAGGCAAATAGATAAATTAAAACCTAACAAATCCCCAGGCCCTGATGAACTGTATGTAAGGGTTCTAAAGGAATGCAAAGAGGAGCTTAGCAAACCTATGGCTAATCTTTTCAACATATCACTGCAAATTGGCATGGTGCCTGATGGTGCCAGACAGGTCCTTAGCTTCGAACTATAGACCAATAAGCCTAACCTCCATAGTGGGAAAATTTATGGAATCAATAATTGCCGAGGCAATTCGTAGCCATCTTGAAAAGCATAAATTAATCAACGAATCTCAGCACGGTTTTACAAAAGGGCGATCCTGCCTTACAAATTTAATAATTTTTTTCACTAAGGTATTTGAGGAGGTAGATCATGGTAATGAATATGATATTGTGTATATGGACTTCAGTAAGGCTTTTGATAGAGTCCCACATCAGAGACTATTGAGGAAAATTAAGGCACACGGAATAGGAGGAGAAATATTTTCCTGGATAGAGGCATGGTTGACAAATAGGCAGCAGAGAGTTTGCATAAATGGGGAGAAATCAGAGTGGGGAAGCGTCACAAGCGGTGTTCCACAGGGGTCAGTATTGGGCCCCTTGTTGTTCACAATCACAATAAACGACATAGAGGAGGGAATAAATAGCGACATAAGCAAGTTTGCCGATGACACCAAAATAGGCCGTCCAATTCATTCAAATGAGGACATTAGAGCACTCCAGGAAGATTTGAATAGACTGATGCAGTGGTCGGAGAAGTGGCAGATGCAGTTTAATATAGATAAATGCATAGTTCTAAATATTGGACAGGACAATAACCATGCCACATATAAACTAAATAATGTAGATCTTAATACTACTGATTGCGAAAAGGATTTAGGAGTTCTGGTTAGCAGTAATCTAAAACCAAGACAGCAGTGCATAAGTGTTCGCAATAAAGCGAACAGAATCCTTGGCTTCATATCAAGAAGCATAAATAATAGGAGTCCTCAGGTTGTTCTTCAACTCTATATATCCTTGGTTAGGCCTCATCTAGATTATGCTGCACAGTTTTGGTCACCGTATTACAGAATGGATATAAATGCTCTGGAAAACGTACAAAGGAGGATGACTAAGTTGATTCCATGTATCAGAAATCTTCCCTATGAGGATAGACTGAGGGCCCTGAATCTGCACTCTCTAGAAAGGCGTAGAATTAGGGGGGATATGATTGAGGTGTATAAATGGAAAACAGGAATAAATAAAGGTGATGTAAATAGCGTGCTAAAAATATCTAGTATTGACAGGACTCGCAGCAATGGCTTTAAGTTAAGGATAAATTCAGATTAGGAAGGATATAGAGCATTGTTTGGTAATGAGTTGTCGATGAGTGGAACAAACTCCCGAGTACAGTTATAGAGGCTAAAACGTTGTGTAGTTTTAAAAATAGGCTAGATAAATATATGAGTGGGTGCGGGTGGGTGTGAGTTGGACCTGACTAGTTTGTGCTACTAGGTCAGATGCCGTGCTCCTTCCTTAAGTGAATGTAACCTGGCCTGGCTGGGTCGGGGCATTAGCTTAAGCCGATATGAGACCTGCCTCGCATGGGCCAGTAGGCCTGCTGCAGTGTTCCTTCTTTCTTATGTTCTTATGTGACCAGAACTGCGCAGCATAATCTAGATGAGGCCTAACCAAAGATATATAGAGTTGATGAACAACCTGAGGACTTCTATTATTTATACTTCTTGATATGAAGCCAAGGATTCTATTAGCTTTATTGCGAACACTTATGCACTGTTGTCTTGGTTTCAGATTACTGCTAACATAAGAACATAAGAAAGAAGGAACACTGCAGCAGGCCTACTGGCCCATGCGAGGCAAGTCCAAGTCTCCCACCGGCTTAAGCCAATGCCCCGACCCAGCCAGGTCAGGTTACATTCACTTATGGAAGGAGCACGACATCTGACCTAGTAGCACAAACTAGTCAGGAACAACTCACACCCACCCGCACTCACTCATATATTTATCTAGCCTATTTTTAAAACTACACAACATTTTAGCTTCCAGAACTCCTAAATCCTTCTCGCAATCACAAGTATTAAGATCTACATTATTCAGTTTATATGTGGCATGGTTATTGTCCTGCCCAACATTAAGAACTTTGCATTTGTCTACATTAAACTGCATCTGCCACTTCTCCGACCACTACATCAGTCTATTCAAATCATCCTGGAGTGCTCTAATGTCCTCATTAGAATGAATTGGACGGCCTATTTTGGTGTCAGCAAATTTGCTTATGTTGCTTTTTATTCCCTCATCTATGTCGTTTATGTAAATTGTAAACAACAGGGGGCCCAAAACTGACCCCTGTGGAACACCGCTTGCCATGGTGTTATTGCTTGCCAAGGTGCTATTTAACCTGTTTATTAACATCATCCACACCAGCCCCTGGAGAGTCAACTGTATGTCTAGCTCTCCTGTCCTTTTTACAGAAGGCTCGAACTATACACCTAATTCACGAGTCCCTGCAATGAGTACATCTAATTCACGAGTCCCCTGCAATGAGTACATCTAATTCACGAGTCCCCTGCAATTAGTACATGTAATTCACGAGTCCCCTGCAATGAGTACATGTAATTCACGAGTCCCCTGCAATGAGTACATGTAATTCACGAGTCCCCTGCAATGAGTACATGTAATTCACGAGTCCCCTGCAATGAGTACATGCAATTCACGAGTCCCCTGCAATGAGTACATCTAATTAACGAGTCCCCTGCAATGAGTACATATAATTCACTAGTCCCCTGCAATGAGTACATATAATTCACGAGTCCCCTGCAATGAGTACATCTCAATAAATGGTTTAGAAATCCGATAAGTTGATAAATGAGACACTTGTACAACATTTATCAATGAGTACATTATTCTCTTTATTACTAGGGGGTTGATGGTACCTTTATTACTAGGGGGTTAATGGTATTTCTATTACTAGGGGGTTAATGGTACCTTTATTACTAGAGAGTTAATGGTACCTTTATTACTAGGGGGTTAATGGTACCTTATTACTTGGGGGTTAATGGCATCTTTATTACTAGGGGGATTTTATGGTACCTTTATCCTCGCTGAACTACCTTCAACCCAGCTCCTCACAGAGTGCAACGGACAAGTGTAGTAGTAGCAGCAGCAAGAGGCATTCTTGAGCTTCCCCAGCACTCGGGCTTAATGCCCAAAGCTGGGGTGTGGCTCCAAAAGGATCCTGTAGTGCTTGCTGCCTTTGCACCTCCTGACATCGTCTGCTGTTATGCAGCTGCCACACCCTTCGAGCCCAGTGTGGGCGGGGTTTGTGGCAGCCCAAGGTGCCTAGCTTCTTCCTCCGAGCCCCGTGGGGACGGGGAATGGGGCTAGGCCTGGGGACAGCTAGTCCCAGAAGATGAGGAGGTACTTGTACCTCCTCCCATGGCAGACATTGGTCTGACACTCCCACGACAGGGAGCCAAGGCCGGGCAACCTTTTGGAAAAGGCCCGGGCCGGGCGATTATACCGGCGAATCTACTACCTTTAAGCTTCCTCCATTTCATGTGCTATTTTCCCTTATTGCAAACCACTTACCATATGTTGCTGGCAACAACCTTCTCTTCCTTCCTCTTAACCTGTTTTCCTTCGCTATCCCCGACCACCCCACACTTACTGTTATCCCCTACCTTCATCAGCCCTGCCCAACTTATTTTGGGTTAGCCTACATTTAGCGGGTGTTGCTAGTACACGTGAATGAGAGTTTGTTTATAATGTTCAGGCTGGGTGTTGCTCAGACACTATAGCAACAATGAATCTGCATTGTTTGCATTTACTGATGTACGTGTGTATTCCTAGATGCTGTGCAACATCCTCCATCCTCTTCCTCATCTTCGTTCCTAGAATTTCTGTTGCCTCGCTGTGTGACGGTAGAGACATCTTAATAAATATTCGAAGTTTGTGAACTATAGGTCATCCTGAGAGACTGTAATTCCCAAGTGTTAGTAACTCCATCTCTGCTGGAAAGAAACCTTTGAAACTGCTATAGCTGATGAATCTTTAATATAATACTTGACGATATCCTCACTGAAGTGTTTCACCTCAGGCTGACAGATTTTAATACTATGTAACCCATCCTTCGTGATGGAATAAGAAATTGGAAACAGCTTCTGTTCCCACTGTGTAATTATCATCGAGAACAGGGTAGATGGACTGATTACATCGTCTTCGCATCTCTACTGCTTCTGCTAACTCTTCTGTACTCGACTGAAGAAGCCTACTGTGTAGGCGAAACGTTTCGGAATAAAGATACCTAACTGTTGTACATGTGTCTGACATATCAACCTCAGGTACTAATCAAGCCCAGCCCTTTTCCACTCATATAATTGCCCAATCCCTTTTCAAGGTATCCAAGGTCCTAGCCTCTATTACCCTACTCCGAAGATTGCTCCACGATCGTTACCCAACTCTCCTCTTTACTCACCTCTCCCCCTTACTCCTCCGTCTCTTAATTACTCAACATATGCCACAGGAATGCCATAAGGCGGGGAAGGGGGAGAGGGAGAGGGGAAAGGGTGGGGTGGGGGATCTTGCACTTATTCCCGGTAAACGCGTCGAGACACCACAAGTATTGTGGTGTTGCTCACACCTGAAAAATGTCTGGCACCGGGGAATGTCTGGCACCGGGGAATGTCTGGTACGGTGGAATATCTGGCACCGGGGAATGTCTAGTACCGGGAAATGTCTGGCACCGGGAATGTCTATTACCGGGGAATGTCTGGTACTGGAATCTTTAATACCGGAGAATGTCTAGTATACTGGGAATGTCTGGTACTGGAATGTCTAGTACTGAGGAACGTCTACTACTAGAATATATTTTACCAGCTGAATGTTTTGAACTAGAGGAAGTTCAGTACTGGGAATGCTCAGTACAAGAAAAGGTTCATTACTAGAGAGGTTCTGTACTAGAGAAGGTTCATTACTAGAGAGGTTCAGTACCAGAGAAGGTTCCTTACTGAGCGGAGTGGTGTGGAGAATGTGTGAGTGCATTGGGCGGTGTGTACTGGAGAATGTGTGAGTGCATTAGGCGGTGTGTACTGGAGAATGTGTGAGTGCATTGGGCGGTGTGTACTGGAGAATGTGAGTGCATTAGGCGGTGTGTACTGGAGA
Organism: Cherax destructor; assembly: GCA_009830355.1. Classification (NCBI taxonomy): domain Eukaryota; kingdom Metazoa; phylum Arthropoda; class Malacostraca; order Decapoda; family Parastacidae; genus Cherax; species Cherax destructor. The sequence continues at coordinate 117,682 of WNWK01001890.1, read as the reverse complement.
ATGTGTGAGTGCATTGGGCGGTGTGTACTGGAGAATGTGAGTGCATTGGGCGGTGTGTACTGGAGAATGTGAGTGCATTGGGCGGTGTGTACTGGAGAATGTGAGTGCATTGGGCGGTGTGTACTGGAGAATGTGTGAGTGCATTGGGCGGTGTGTACTGGAGAATGTGAGTGCACTGGGCGGTGTGTACTGGAGAATGTGTGAGTGCACTGTAGTGAAAAATGTGCAAGTGTATTAAAGTTATGTGTAGTGAGGAATGTATAAGTGAAAGTGTACAAAGTACTCCCAACACTCTCCAACGTACCTCTAGCATACCACACAGGTATTTACACTATACCAGGATATACTTGCTTCAGTAGAGGCAGGCAAATACCCTTAGTAACCCCTATTTTTTCCCTATAATTCTTACACCCTCTTATATCCCCGATTCTCTTATGCACAGTTCCTCTGTATAAAGAAGAAGGGGATAAAAGAGGGAGTAATAAATATACTGGAATAAATAAGCCTGTTGAATATACCAGTTACAGAGTATGGCAGAATTATTATTGAAGGAATTACAGGTAAGACCGAGGTTTTAGGAAGGGTATATGTGTAAACCAAATGTTTACATTGAAACACATAAATGAAAAATACTTAGATAAAGGTAAAAGGAACTTTTCATTGCATTTATGGATTTAGAAAAGGTATATGATAAGGGAGCAATGTGGCAGATGTTGCAAATGTGAGGAACAGGTGTCAAGTTACTTAAAGCAGTAAGGAGGTAAAGGTTAGCTTATATAGGAGAGAGTGTGTGTGTGTGTGTGTGAGAGAGAGAGAGAGAGAGAGAGAGAGAGAGAGAGAGAGAGAGAGAGAGAGAGAGAGAGAGAGAGAGAGAGAGAGAGAGAGAGAGAGAGAGACAGACAGACAGACAGACAGACAGACAGACAGACAGACAGACAGACAAAATTATTTTCCAGTAAAAGTAGGCCTTAGACTGGGGTGTGTAATGTTACCATGGTTGTTTAACATATATAAAGATAGTGTTATAAATTAAGTGAACATAAAGATAGTGTTATAAATTAAGTGAACGCCAGGGTGTTAGGGAGAGGTGTGAGATTCATAGATGGTGAATCTGGTACTGAGTGGGAGTTGTCTCAGTTACTGTTTGCCGATGACACTTTGTTTTGTAGATTCATAAAAGAGGTTGCAAAGGCTGGTAAACGAATCTGGAAGCGTATGCAAAAGAAGGAAATTAAAAGTAAACGTAAGAAATAGCAAGGTGACGAATCCAAAAATACAGACAATAAGATTATAAATTAGACACATATGCAACACTTGGGTATCTTTATTGAGGAAACGTTTCGCCACACAGTGGCTTCATCAGTCCAATACAAAGTAGAAAGGTGTAAGGAGAGGAGGAGTTTGAGGTTATCAGTCCCTCGGCCTGGAGTCGATGTGTTCAGTCCATCAATCTTGTTAGAAGTGTAGCACAAGGCCGTAGAGGTGACTTATATGCTGTAATCAGGTGAGGTGAAGACCTACTTAGAATAGTGGATGGTACTACTATGACCCCGCCTCCTCCTGCTTCACCTCACCTGATTACAGCATATAAGCCACCTCTACGGCCTTGTGCTACACTTCTAACAAGATTGATGGACTGAACACATCGACTCCAGGCCGAGGGACTGATAACCTCAAACTCCTCCTCTCCTTACACCTTTGTACTTTGTATTGGACTGATGAAGCCACTGTGTGGCGAAACGTTTCCTCAATAAAGATACCCAAGTGTTGCATATGTGTCTAATTTATAACTTGTCGGTTCTCTGAACCATTCATCTACAGACAATAAGAGACTGGATATACGATTGGAGGGAGTATGGAGGAAGTAAATGTGTTCAGATATTTGGTACTAGACTTGGCAGATGGTTCCACGAGAGATAAGGTGAACCACAGAAATGACGAAGGGAAAAGGTGAGTGGTGTATTGAGGCATCTGTGGAGACAAAGAACTTTATCCATGGAGGCAAAACGAGGAATGTGCCAGAGTATAGTGGTAGCAACACTTGCATGGGTGGTGAATGTTGCAGTGAGGAGGTGGCTGGAGGCAGCAGAGACGTCGTGCTGGAGACCAATGTGTAGTCTGAATATTATGCAGAGAATTCATAGTTTGGAGATTAAGAGGAGGTGTGAAGTTACCATAAGTCGTAGGAAAGGCTGAAGGGAGGGAATAAAGGAGGTTTGCAGTGCTAGGGGCTTGGACATCCAACAGGCTTGTGAGAGTGTTATTTAAGAGTGAAGGCAAGTCGTTTTTTTTATTATTTGAGGTGCTGTTGGAGTGTAAGCAAGGTAATATTTATGAAGGGATTCGGGTAAAAAGTGGTTAACTGTACTAGAGTCCTGGAGGTTTAAAGTACACTGCCTGTACTCTAAAGGACGAATAGAGATGTTGTAGTTTGTGGGAGGAGTCATCTGAACTGTGATGTCGGCGCCCTTCTGGCAAAACAGTGACTGAATGAGTGACAGTGAAAGTGATTCCTTCTTTGTCGGGTCATTCTTCCTCGATGGGAGACAGCCGGAGTGTTAAAAATAAGAAATAGGTGAAAAAAAGGACTCTTCCCATTTCCATAGTTCTGTCTTACAGAGCAAAAAGAAACAGTATTTGTTGTAACAGGATATGCTTGGTACATAGCCAGATATGCTTACCTCATACAATACAACTTTCTATGATATCCGGATGTCTGGCTCATCACACACACGCACGAGAAGAGGCTAAGGGAAATCAACCTGATGACACTGGAGACCAGAAGGGATAGGGAGGACATGACAACGGCATATAAAATACTGAGAGGAATGGACTAGGTGGATAGGGACGGGATGTTTCAGTGATGGGACACAGCAACGATCACAACTCAAATGAATCACACGAATAAGAGGAAGCATTTCTCCAGTCACTGAGTTGTCAGGGAGTAAAACAATCTGGAAAGTATAGTGGAGGCAGGATCTATACATAGCTTTAAGAAGAGGTACGATAAAGCTAATGGAGAAGGGAGAGAGTGGACCTAGTAGCGACCAGCGAAGAGGCAGGGCCAGGAGCTGTAATTCGACTCCGGCAACCATAAATAGCTGAGTACACACACACACACAATTTTTTATTAAATATTGCTCAACAGGTGAAGAAGAGAAGAAGAAGAAGAAGAAGAAGAAGAAGAAGAAGAAGAAGAAGAAGAAGAAGAAGAAGAAGAAGAAGAAGAAGAAGAAGAAGAAGAAGAAGAAGAAGAAGAAGAAGAAGAAGAAGAAGAAAAAGAAGAAGAAGGTCTTGGGAATCATTCACAGGTACACAACATCCGGTCGGCAGATGGGCACGAGACTGTCTTTGCATTAATAACCCAAGAGGGTTAATAACCCAGGAGAGTTATTAACCCAAAATAACCTAAGAAAGACTGTCTTTGCCTTAATAATAGCGGAGGGTTATTAACCCAGGATAACCCAAGAAAGACTGTCTTTGCCTTAATAATAGCGGAGGGTTATTAACCCAAGATGGCCATACAGCATCAGGCCCAGACTGAGACCCACAACAGTCACTATAACACCCAGGTATGTATTTAATTAACTGCCAGGTGAAGAGAGGCAAGAGCGAGGAGACACCTACACGTCTCGCCTCTCCCACAATTCGAACCCCAGTCCTTCGGTATACCTGGAGAGTATACCTAGAGAGGGTTTCGGGGGTCAACGCCCCCGCGGCCCGGTCTGTGACCAGGTCTCATGAAGTAGTGAGCTTTTCAAGATTTCTCTACCACAAGCAAATTTCTTTTTATCCAATGGAATCAAAGATTTATTTTTTTAGTTCAAAGGCAATTAAGAGCTTAATGAACTTTTTAGTTCAAAGGCAATTAAGAGCTTAATGAACTTTTCGAGTTTATTAATATTTTAAGTGTTACTAGTGTGTTGATAAACTAAATAATGTAGATCTTAATATTACTGATTGCGAAAAGGATTTAGGAGTTCTGGTTAGCAGTAATCTAAAACCAAGACAACAGTGCATAAGTGTTCGCAATAAAGCAAACAGAATCCTTGGCTTCATATCAAGAAGCATAAATAATAGGAGTCCTCAGGTTGTTCTTCAACTCTATATATCCTTGGTTAGGCCTCATCTAGATTATGCTGCACAGTTTTGGTCACCGTATTACAGAATGGATATAAATGCTCTGGAAAACGTACAAAGGAGGATGACTAAGTTGATTCCATGTATCAGAAATCTTCCCTATGAGTGGGTGTGAGTTGGTCCTGACTAGCTTGTGCTACTAGGTCAGATGCCGTGCTCCTTCCTTAAGTGAATGTAACCTGACCTGGCTGGGTCGGGGCATTGGCTTAAGCCGGTGGGAGACTTGGACCTGCCTCGCATGGGCCAGTAGGCCTGCTGCAGTGTTCCTTCTTTCTTATGTTCTTAACATAAGAGAGGAAGCACTGCAGCAGACTTGCTCGCCCAGGCTAGGCAAGTCCTAGTCACCTACTGGCCCAAGCCAGTCAGGTCCAACTCACACCCACTCATGTATTTGTGTAATTTACCACACATTACACATCACAGCAGGGGAAAATGAACGCCACTGATATCTTATTATTGACGAGAACCAGCACATTCAAAGTGAGAGAGAGAATATTAGTGTTATTCTCTGAAGACTACCGAGAGAGAGATAAAGAGATAAAGAGATTCTGATAACGGTTGGTGGCGCCTCCTTGGAAAAAGCTGTCTCTCACTGCCTCGAACTGTCTCTGACTGTCTCTCTCACTGTATCTCGCTGTCTCTGGCTGATTCAATGTCTCTCGCTGTTTCTCACTGCCTCTCATTGTGGTCTCCATCATTCAAGACGCCTCTTACTTGGGGTTCTAGATCTGTATCGAGAGTCCTAGAGCTGTATCGAGTCCTAGAGCTGTACCAATGATTCTATACCTGTACCAGGAGCACAAGAGCTATAGTGAAGGTCCTAGATCTGTAACGAAGATTCGAGAGGGTACCAAAAATCCTAGAGCTATATCGAGGGTTGTAGAGGAATATCGAGGGTCCGGGCTGAAGAAGGAAGGCGAGGAGCTCACAAGGAACGACCAGGAAGTATGTGAAGAGCTCAGCACGAGATTTAAGGAGGTATTCTCAGAGGAGACAGAAAGGCTTCCAGCAAACCGAGGTGGTAGGGTACACCAGCAAATGCTGGACACACTACACACAACCGAGGAGGAGGTGAAGAAACTGCTATGTGAATCAGATAGATACCTTGAAGGCGGTGGGACCAGATAACATTTCTCCATAGGGCCTGAGAGAGGGAGCAGAGGCACTGTGTGTGCCGCTAACAACAATCCTCAATAAATCTATCGAAACAGGGCAACTGCTAGAGGTGTGGAAGACAGTAAAAGTAGTAAAAAATTTTAAGAAAGGAGACAGGCAGCATTAAACTAAAAACCAGTCAATGACATGTATAGTATGCAAAGTCATGGAGAAGATTTTCAGAAGAGTGGTAGAGCACCTAGAAAGGAATGGGATCATACTTGACAACCAGCAAGACTCCAGGGATTGAAAATCCCGTGTCACAAATCTATTGGAGTTCTACAATACGGTAATAGAAGTAAGACAGGAGAGAGGGAAGTGTAGATTGCATTTTTGTTTGGACTGTAAGAAGGCTTTTGACACAGTTCCACACAAGAGATTAGTGCAAAAGCTGGAGGACCAGGCAGGGATAACAGGAAAGGTATTCCAGTGGATCAGGGAATACCTGACAGGAAGACAGCAGCGAGTCATGGTACGTGGTGAAGTGTCAGAGTGGGCGCCGGTGACGAGCGGGGTTCCACAGGGGTCAGTCCTGGGACCAGTGCTGTTTCTGGTATTTGTGAACGACATGACGGAAGGAATAGACTCCGAAGTGTCCCTGTTTGCAGATGATGTGAAGTTGATGAGAAGAATTCAGTCGGACGAGGACCAGGCAGAACTACAAAGGGATCTGGACAGGCTGCAAGCCTGGTCCAGCAATTGGCTCCTGGAGTTCAACCCCACCAAGTGCAAATTCATGAAGATTGGGGAAGGGCAAAGAAGACCGCAGACGGAGTACAGCCTAGGGGGCCAGAGACTGCAAACCTCAATCAAGGAAAAAGACCTTGGGGTGAGTATAACACCAGGTACATCTCCTGAGGCGCACATCAACCAAATAACTGCTGCAGCATATGGGCGCCTAGCAAACCTAAGAACAGCATTCCGACATCTTAATAAAGAATCGTTCAGGACCCTGTACACTGTGTACGTTAGGCCCATACTGGAGTATGCAGCACCAGTTTGGAACCCACACCTTGCCAAGCACGTGAAGAAGCTCGAGAAAGTGCAAAGGTTTGCAACAAGAATAGTCCCGGAGCTAAGGGGTATGTCCTACGAGGAGAGGTTAAATCGACCTGACGACACTGGAGGACAGGAGAGATAGGGAGGACATGATAACAACATATAAGATACTGAGAGGAATTGACAAAGTGGACAGAGACAGAATGTTCCAGAGATGGGACACAGCAACAAGGGGACACAGTTGGAAGTTGAAGACTCAGATGAATCACAGGATGTTAGGAAGTATTTCTTCAGTCACAGAGTGGTCGGGAAGTGGAATAGTTTAGGAAGTGATGTAGTGAAGGCAGGCTCCATACATAGCTTTAAGTAAAGGTATGATAAAGCTCATGGCGCAGGGAGAGTGACCCAGTAGCGGCCAGTGAAGAGGCGGGGCCAGGAGCTGTGACTCGACCCCTGTAACCACAACTAGGTGAGTACAACTAGGTGAGTATACACACACACAGGTGTGAAGCCACCGTCTTCCACGGCTGGGTTTCCTGATTGTCCAAGCGTGATCTGGGTTACCAGGGGTCAGGTAGGTAAAGCAGGTAGGAAGGCAGCAGACAAGCCGGTAGGAAGGGTAGGTAAGCAGGTAGGAAGGCAGCAGATAAGCAAGTATATGTGAGAGTACATAGTAAACACAGATAGCAGAGGATCTGACAGTCCCCACCGAGGCTATCTGCTAAGAAGAACCATGTATTTCTACCTAGCAGGAAGGCAGGGTCTGCAAGAAGGGTAGGTAAACACGCAGGCAGTAGGCAGGTACTGCAAGAAGGGTAGGTAAACACGCAGGCAGTAGGCAGGTACTGCAAGAAGGGTAAGTAAACACGCAGGCAGTAGGCAGGTACTGCAAGAAGGGTAGGTAAACACGCAGGCAGTAGGCAGGTACTGCAAGAAGGGTAAGTAAACACGCAGGCAGTAGGCAGGTACTGCAAGAAGGGTAAGTAAACACGCAGGCAGTAGGCAGGTACTGCAAGAAGGGTAGGTAAACACGCAGGCAGTAGGCAGGTACTGCAAGAAGGGTAGGTAAACACGCAGGCAGTAGGCAGGTACTGCAAGAAGGGTAAGTAAACACGCAGGCAGTAGACAGTAAGGTAGGTCGATAAAAATGAAGGTAAGCAGGAAGGAAGGCAGTAGCAAGGAAGACAAGCAGGCAGCAGGTAGGCCTATATGCAGATAGGAAGGCAGCTAAGCACATAGACAGAAACAGACAGACAGACAGATAAAATGACAGGTAGATAGAAAAACGGGTGAACTAACAAACACCGGATGAACAAACAAACACTGGGTAAACTAAAAGCACGTGAACTAACATTAGTGAAATAACAACTACCAGGAACACTAACAAACGCCAGGTGAACTAACAAAAGCCAGGTGAACTAACAAACGCCAGGTGAACTAACAAACGCCAGGTGAACTAACAAACGCCAGGTGAACTAACAAAAGCCAGGTGAACTAACAAACGCCAGGTGAACTAACAAACGCCAGGTGAACTAACAAAAGCCAGGTGAACTAACAAACGCCAGGTGAACTAACAAACGCCAGGTGAACTAACAAACGCCAGGTGAAGTAAGAAGTAAAAGACGAACTAAAAGACAATAGTTGAACTAACAAGCAACAGGTGAACTAACAGGAAACAGATGCACTAACAGGAAACAGGTGAACTAACAAGCAACAGGTGAACTAACAAGCAACAGGTGAGCTAACAAGCAACAGGTGAACTAACAAGCAACAGGTGAACTAACAAGCAACAGGTGAGCTAACAAGCAACAGGTGAACTAACAAGCAACAGGTGAGCTAACAAGCAACAGGTGAACTAACAAGCAACAGGTGAACTAACAAGCAACAGGTGAACTAACAAGCAACAGGTAAACTAACAAGCAACAGGTGAACTAACAAGCAACAGGTGAACTAACAAGCAACAGGTGAACTAACAGGCAACAGGTGAACATGCAACAGGTGAACTAACAAGCAACAGGTGAACTAACAAGCAACAGGTGAACTGACATGCAACAGGTGAACTAACAAGCAACAGGTGAACTAACAAGCAACAGGTGAACTAACATGTAACAGGTGAACTAACAAGCAACAGGTGAACTAACATGTAACAGGTGAACTAACAAGCAACAGGTGAACTAACAGGCAACAGGTGAACTAACAAGCAACAGGTGAACTAACAAGCAACAGGTGAACTAACAAGCAACAGGTGAGCTAACAGGAAACAGGTGAACATGCAACAGGTGAACTAACAAGCAACAGGTGAACTAACAAGCAACAGGTGAACTAACAAGCAACAGGTGAACTAACAGGCAACAGGTGAACTAACAAGCAACAGGTGAACTAACAGGCAACAGGTGAACTAACATGCAACAGGTGAACTAACAAGCAACAGGTGAACTAACAAGCAACAGGTGAACTAACAGGCAACAGGTGAACATGCAACAGGTGAACTAACATGCAACAGGTGAACTAACAAGCAACAGGTGAACTAACAAGCAACAGGTGAACTAACATGCAACAGGTGAACTAACAAGCAACAGGTGAACTAACAGGCAACAGGTGAACATGCAACAGGTGAACTAACATGCAACAGGTGAACTAACAAGCAACAGGTGAACTAACAAGCAACAGGTGAACTAACAAGCAACAGGTGAGCTAACAGGAAACAGGTGAACATGCAACAGGTGAACTAACATGCAACAGGTGAACTAACAATCAACAGGTGAACTAACAAGCAACAGGTGAACTAACAAGCAACAGGTGAGCTAACAGGAAACAGGTGAACATGCAACAGGTGAACTAACATGCAACAGGTGAGCTAACAAGAAACAGGTGAACTAACAAGAAACAGGTGAACTAACAAGCAACAGGTGAGCTAACAGGAAACAGGTGAACATGCAACAGGTGAACTAACAGGCAACAGGTGAATCAATAATCAATGAGTAAACACAGACAACAAACAACAGGTGAACCAACAAACAATAGGTGAACTAACCAACGAACCGCATAGACACGAGTTTCTGGTGTTGTCCCGAGCACCGCCACTCACACTGTGAGTGAACCACTCACAGTGTAAGTGAACCACTCACAGTGTAAGTGAACCACTCACAGTGTAAGTGAACCACTCACAGTGTAAGTGAACCACTCAGTGTAAGTGAACCACTCAGTGTAAGTGAACCACTCATACTGTGAGTGAACCACTCACAGTGTAAGTGAACCACTCACATTTGCCGACATCAGAGGACAGAAGGACCAGGGGTGACATGATAACGATGTACAAAATAATGAGTGGCATTCACAGGGTGGACAAAGACACACTGAGAGCCTGGATAGAAGTACACAAGGGCCCTGCTGGAGGCTGAAACAAGATGAGTCACATGGGTGTCAGGAAATATTCTTTACTCTCAGAGTTTTCAGGAAGTGGAACGACCTAGCTAGTTGATGTGGGATCCATACATATCTTTAAGAATAGGTATGATAGGGCTCACGAAGCCAGGAGTGAATCTAGTAGTGGCCAGCGAAGAGATGGGGCCAGAAGATGAGACTTGACCTCTGCAACCATATAGAGGTAAGTACACACACACACACACAAGCACACACACACATACACACACACATACACACACACGCACGCACACACACATACACACACGATGGCATGGTGGCTAGCGCTCTTGCTTCACGCACGGAGGGCCCGGGTTCAATTCCCGGCGGGGCCGAAACATTTCGAAGTGTTTCGTTACACACACACACATACATACAACAGGCCTAGTGTCTAATCGACATGTGCCTAGGACAAAATGGTAACAAACAAACAAACACACGCACGCACACGCACTCACACACTCTACACATCACACAGATATGTATCGTTATTTGGAACAATATATGCATACAGAGAGAGCAAGTGACGTATACACACTGTGAATAAGTCACACACAAACACACACACACACACGCACACATACACACACATACACACAGAACTACATTCACACACACACACATACACACACACAGAGGCCTAGTGTCTAATCGACATGTGCCTAGGACAAAATGGTAACTAACACACACACACACACGCACACACACACACGCATGCACACGCACACGCGCACGCACACACACACACACACATGAGCTATGAATCGACCCCTGCAACCACAAATAGGTGAGTACACACCTCGCTCAAGGAGAAAGATCTTGGGGTGAGTATAACACCAAACACGTCTCCGGAAGCACACATCAACCAGATAACTGCTGCAGCATACGGGCGCCTGGCAAACCTGAGAATAGCGTTCCGATATCTTAGTAAGGAATCGTTCAAGACACTACACCGTGTACGTCAGACCCATACTAGAGTATGCAGCGCCAGTTCGGAACCCGTACCTGGTCAAGCACGTCAAGAAATTAGAGAAATTGCAAAGGTTTGCGACAAGGTTAGTTCCAGAGCTAAGGGCAATGTCCTACGAAGAATGGTTAAGGGAAATCGGCCTGACAATACTGGAAAACAGGAGGGTTAGGGGAGACATGATAACGACATACAAAATACTGCGGGGAATAGACAAGGTGGATAGAGAAAGGATGTTCCAGAGAGGGGACACAGAAACAAGGGGTCACAATTGGAAGTTGAAGACTCAGATGAGTCAGAGGGATATTAGGAAGTATTTCTTCAGCCATAGAGTAGTCAGGAAGTGGAATAGTCTAGCAAGTGATGTAGTGGAGGCAGGAACCATACATAGCTTCAAGACGAGGTATGATAAAGCTCATGGAGCAGAGAGAGAAGCGACCCAGTAGCGGTCAGTGAAGAGGCGGGGCCAGGAGCTGAGTCTCGACCCCTGCAACCACAATTTGGTGAGTACAATTAGGTAAGTACACATACACATACATATACACACACATACATACACACACACACACACTCACATACATACACACACACACTGGACACAACTGGAAGCTGAAGACTCAGATGAGTCAAAGGGATGTTAGGAAGCATTTCTTCAGCCACAGAGTTGTCAGGAAGTGGAATAGTCTTGAGAAAGATATAGTGGAGGCAGGAACCATACACAGTTTTAAGACGAGGTATGATAAAGCTCATGGAGCAGGGAGAGCAGAGACCCAGTAGCGGACAGCGAAGAGGCGGGGCCAGGAGCTGAGTCTCGACCCCTGCAACCACAATTAGGTGAGTACACTCACATACACACACATAGGAAATAGGAATAACAACACTGGAGGAAAGAAGGGTCAGAGGAGACATGATAACGACATACAAAATACTGCGGGGAATCGACAAGGTAGACAGTGACAGGATGTTCCAGAGAGGGAACACAGAAACAAGGGGACACAACTGGAAGCTGAAGACTCAGATGAGTCAAATAGATGTTAGGAAGCATTTCTTCAGCCACAGAGTAGTCAGGAAGTGGAATAGTCTAGAGAAAGATATAGTGGAGGCAGGAACCATACACAGTTTTAAGACGAGGTATGATAAAGCTCATGGAGCAGGGAGAGCAGAGACCCAGTAGCGGGCAGCGAAGAGGCGGGGCCAGGAGCTGAGTCTCGACCCCTGCAACCACAATTAGGTGAGTACAATTAGGTGAGTACATACACACACATACACACACATACAGACACACACACACATACACACACACATACACACACATACACATACACACACACACCTAGAAAAACACAAGCTTATAAACGACAACCTGCACGGTTTCAGGGAAGGAAAATCCTGTGTAACAAACCTACTGGAGTTTTATAAGAACATAAGAACATAAGAAACAAGGAACACTGCAGCAGGCCTACTACCCCATGCGAGGCAGGTCCAAGTCTCCCACCGGCTTAAGCCAATGTCCCGACCCAGCCAGGTCAGGTTACATTCACTTAAGGAAGGAGCACGGCATCTGACCTAGTAGCACAAACTAGTCAGGTCCAACTCACACCCACCCGCAAAAGCTAGAGGATCAGGCACACGTAACAGGAAAGGCACTGCAATGGATCAGAGAATATCTGACAGGGAGGCAACAACGAGTCATGGTACGTGACGAGGTGTCAGAGTGGGCACCTGTGACGAGTGGAGTTCCATAAGGGTCAGTCCTAGGACGTGTACTGTTTTTGGTATATGTGAATGACATAACGGAAGGGATAGACTCAGTAGTGTCCCTGTTTGCAGATGATGTGAAGTTAATGAGAAGAATCAAATCAGTCGAGGATCAGGCAGGACTACAAAGAGACCTGGACAGGCTACAAGCCTGGTCCAGTAACTGGCTCCTTGAATTTAACCCTGCCAAATGTAAAGTCATGAATATCGGGGAAGGGCAAAGAAGACCGCAGACAGAGTATAGTCTAGGTGGCCAAAGACTGCAAACCTCACTCAAGGAAAAAGATCTTGGGGTGAGTATAATACCGAGCACATCTCCTGAGGCACACATCAATCAGATAACTGCTGCAGCATACGGGCGGCTGGCAAACCTAAGAATAGCGTTCCAATACCTCACTCAAGAATCATTCAAGACTCTGTACACCATATACGTCAGGCCCATACTGGAGTATGCAGCACCAGTTTGGAACCCACACCTGGTCAAGCACGTCAAGAAATTAGAGAAAGTGCAAAGGTTTGCAACAAGACTAGTCCCAGAGCTAAGGGGATTGTCCTACGAAGAAAAGTTAAGGGAAATCGGCCTGACGACACTAGAGGACAGGAGGGTTAGGGAAGACATGATAACGACATATAAAATACTACGAGGAATAGATAAGGTGGACAGAGACAAGATGTTCCAGAGAGGGGACACAGAAACAAGGGGTCCCAGTTGGAAGTTGAAGATTCCTATGAGTCAAAGGGATGTTAGGAAGTATTTCTTCAGTCATAGAGTTGTCAGGAAGTGGAATAGCCTAGAAAGCGACGTAGTGGAGGCAGGAACCATACATAGTTTTAAGACTAGGTTTGATAAAGCTCATGGAGCAGGGAGAGAGAGGACCTAGTAGCAATCAGTGAAGAGGCGGGGCCAGGAGCTATGAATCGACCACTGCAACCACAAACAGATGAGTACACACACACACACACACACACACACACACACACACACACACACACACACACACACACACACACACACAAGGAGTGGAGGCTTGACAACACATTCCTAACAAGCCGCAGGTCAGCTGGAAATTGACAGTAATAGTATAAAGAGTCCATACCCTCAAGTGCACGGGTGAAGTATTGGCAGGGAGAGAGGGGAAGGGAAGGCGAGGCGAGGGGAGGGGACATCAGAGACGGGGTAGAGGAGAGGATGGGGAGATGAAGGGAGAATGGAAAACGACGATGGGCGAGAGAGCGAGAGACAGAGAGAGAATATGACACAAATAGTAATAATGTAAAGTGCATCCCAGTAGTACGTTGCTGACGAGAGTGACGGAACGACAGGTGTTGCAGAACCAGCTTAATAAAGCTCTACACGAAAACAAGTGTTGAAGAACAAGCTTGACGAAACTCTACACAATGACAGGAGTAGCAGAACAAGTTTGACAAAGCTCTACACAGAGCGAAACGTTGTCCCATTAAGGGCTTGTCTTTTAACGTGTATGTCGTGATCAGTGACGATGTAAACAAAGGTAGGCAGGCTGGCCAAGGTAGAGGCCAGCTGGTACTGAGCAGGATAACTGGATAGGCAGGCTGGCCAAGGTAGAGGCCAGCTGGTACTGAGCAGGATAACTGGATAGGCAGGCTGGCCAAGGTAGAGGCCAGCTGGTACTGAGCAGGATAACTGGATAGGCAGGCTGGCCAAGGTAGAGGCCAGCTGGTACTGAGCAGGATAACTGGGTAGGAAGGCTGGCCAAGGTAGAGACCAGCAGGTACTGAGCAGGATAACTGGGTAGGCAGGCTAGCCAAGGTAGAGGTCAGCAAGTACTGAGCAGCATAACAGGGGTAGGCAGGCTGGCCAAGGTAGAGGCCAGCTGCTACTGAGCAGGATAACTGGGTAGGAAGGCTGGCCAAGGTAGAGGCCAGCAGGTACTGAGCAGGATAACTGGGTAGGCAGGCTGGCCAAGGTAGAGGCCAGCAAGTACTGAGCAGGATAACTGGGTAGGCAGGCTGGCCAAGGTAGAGGCCAGCAGGTACTGAGCAGGATAACTGGATAAGCAAGCTGGCCAAGGTAGAGGCCAGCTGGTACTGAGCAGGATAACTGGGTAGGCAGGCTGGCCAAGGTAGAGGCCAGCAAATACTGAGCAGGATAACTGGGTAGGCAGGCTAGCCAAGGTAGAGGCCAGCAGGTACTGAGCAGGATAACTGGGTAGGCAGGCTGGCCAAGGTAGAGGCAGCAGGTACTGAGCAGGATAACTGGGTAGGCAGGCTGGCCAAGGTAGAGGCCAGCTGGTACTGAGCAGGATAACTGGATAGGCAGGCTGGCCAAGGTAGAGGCCAGCTGGTACTGAGCAGGATAACTGGGTAGGAGGCTGGCCAAGGTAGAGACCAGCAGGTACTGAGCAGGATAACTGGGTAGGCAGGCTGCCAAGGTAGAGGCAGCAAGTACTGAGCAGCATAACAGGGTAGGCAGGCTGGCCAAGGTAGAGGCCAGCTGCTACTGAGCAGGATAACTGGGTAGGAGGCTGGCCAAGGTAGAGGCCAGCAGGTACTGAGCAGGATAACTGGGTAGGCAGGCTGGCCAAGGTAGAGGCCAGCAGGTACTGAGTAGGATAACTGGGTAGGCAGGCTGGCCAAGGTAGAGGCCAGCAGGTACTGAGCAGGATAACTGGATAAGCAAGCTGGCCAAGGTAGAGGCCAGCTGGTACTGAGCAGGATAACTGGGTAGGCAGGCTGGCCAAGGTAGAGGCCAGCAAATACTGAGCAGGATAACTGGGTAGGCAGGCTAGCCAAGGTAGAGGCCAGCAGGTACTGAGCAGGATAACTGGGTAGGCAGGCTGGCCAAGGTAGAGGCAGCAGGTACTGAGCAGGATAACTGGGTAGGCAGGCTGGCCAAGGTAGAGGCCAGCTGGTACTGAGCAGGATAACTGGGTAGGCAGGCTGGCCAAGGTAGAGGCCAGCAGGTACTGAGCAGGATAACTGGGTAGGCAGGCTGGCCAAAGTAAAGGCAGCAGGTACTGAGCAGGATAACTGGGTAGGCAGGCTGGCCAAGGTAGAGGCCAGCTGGTACTGAGCAGGGTAACAGGGGTAGGCAGGCTGGCCAAGGTAGAGGCCAGCAGGTACTGAGCAGGTAACGGGTAGCAGGCTGGCCAAGGTAGAGGCAGCAGGTACTGAGCAAAATAACTGGGTAGGCAGGCTGGCCAAGGTAGAGGCCACCTGGTACTGAGCAGGATAACAGGGGTAGGCAGGCTGGCCAAGGTAGAGGCCAGCTGGTACTGAGCAGGATAACTGGGTAGGCAGGCTGGCCAAGGTAGAGGCCAGCAAATACTGAGCAGGATAACTGGGTAGGCAGGCTAGCCAAGGTAGAGGCCAGCAGGTACTGAGCAGTATAACTGGGTAGGCAGGCTGGCCAAGGTAGAGGCAGCAGGTACTGAGCAGGATAACTGGGTAGGCAGGCTGGCCAAGGTAGAGGCCAGCTGGTACTGAGCAGGATAACTGGGTAGGCAGGCTAGCCAAGGTAGAGGCCAGCAGGTACTGAGCAGGATAACTGGGTAGGCAGGCTGGCCAAGGTAGAGGCAGCAGGTACTGAGCAGGATAACTGGGTAGGCAGGCTGGCCAAGGTAGAGCCAGCTGGTACTGAGCAGGATAACAGGGTAGGCAGGCTGGCCAAGGTAGAGGCCAGCAGGTACTGAGCAGGATAACTGGGTAGGCAGGCTAGCCAAGGTAGAGGCCAGCAGGTACTGAGCAGGATAACTGGGTAGGCAGGCTGGCCAAGGTAGAGGCCACAGCTGGTACTGAGCAGGATAACTGGGTAGGCAGGCTGGCCAAGGTAGAGGCCAGCAAATACTGAGCAGGATAACTGGGTAGGCAGGCTAGCCAGGTGAGGCCAGCAGGTACTGAGCAGTATAACTGGGTAGGCAGGCTGGCCAAGGTAGAGGCAGCAGGTACTGAGCAGGATAACTGGGTAGGCAGGCTGGCCAAGGTAGAGGCCAGCTGGTACTGAGCAGGATAACTGGGTAGGCAGGCTAGCCAAGGTAGAGGCCAGCAGGTACTGAGCAGGATAACTGGGTAGGCAGGCTGGCCAAGGTAGAGGCAGCAGGTACTGAGCAGGATAACTGGGTAGGCAGGCTGGCCAAGGTAGAGGCCAGCTGGTACTGAGCAGGATAACAGGGGTAGGCAGGCTGGCCAAGGTAGAGGCCAGCAAATACTGAGCAGGATAACTGGGTAGGCAGGCTAGCCAAGGTAGAGGCCAGCAGGTACTGAGCAGGATAACAGGGGTAGGTAGGCTGGCCAAGGTAGAGGCCAGCTGGTACTGAGCAGGATAACTGGGTAGGCAGGCTGGCCACGGTAGAGGCCAGCAGGTACTGAGCAGGATAACTGGGTAGGCAGGCTGGCCAAGGTAGAGGCCAGCTGGTACTGAGCAGGATAACAGGGTAGGTAGGCTGGCCAAGGTAGAGGCCAGCAGGTACTGAGCAGGATAACAGGGGTAGGTAGGCTGGCCAAGGTAGAGGCCAGCTGGTACTGAGCAGGATAACAGGGGTAGGCAGGCTTGCCAAGGTAGAGGCCAGCAGGTACTGAACAGGATAACTGGGTAGGCAGGCTGGCCAAGGTAGAGAGCAGCAGGTACTGAGCAGGATAACTGGGTAGGCAGGCTGGCCAAGGTAGAGACCAGCAGGTACTGATCAGGATAACAGGGTAGGTAGGCTGGCCAAGGTAGAGACCAGCAGGTGAAGGTACTGAGCAGGATAACTGGGTAAGCAGGCTGGCCAAGGTAGAGACCAGCAGGTACTGAGCAGGATAACTGGGTAGGCAGGCTGGCCAAGGTAGAGACCAGCAGGTACTGAGCAGGATAACTGGGTAGGCAGGCTGGCCAAGGTAGAGACCAGCAGGTACTGAGCAGGATAACTGGGTAGGCAGGTTGGCCAAGGTAGAGACCAGCAGGTACTGAGCAGGATAACTGGGTAGGCAAGCTGGCCAAGGTAGAGACCAGCAGGTACTGATCAGGATAACAGGGGTAGGTAGGCTGGCCAAGGTAGAGGCCAGCTGGTACTGAGCAGGATAACAGGGGTAGGTAGGCTGGCCAAGGTAGAGGCCAGCTGGTACTGAGCAGGATAACAGGGGTAGGTAGGCTGGCCAAGGTAGAGGCCAGCTGGTACTGAGCAGGATAACAGGGGTAGGTAGGCTGGCCAAGGTAGAGGCCAGCTGGTACTGAGCAGGATAACAGGGGTAGGTAGGCTGGCCAAGGTAGAGGCCAGCAGGTACTGAGCAGGATAACAGGGTAGGTAGGCTGGCCAGTGAGAGGCCAGCTGGTACTGAGCAGGATAACAGGGTAGGTAGGCTGGCCAAGGTAGAGGCCAGCTTGTACTGAGCAGGATAACAGGGTAGGTAGGCTGGCCAAGGTAGAGGCCAGCTGGTACTGAGCAGAATAACAGGGTAGGTAGGCTGGCCAAGGTAGAGGCCAGCTGGTACTGAGCAGGATAACAGGGGTAGGTAGGCTGGCCAAGGTAGAGGCCAGCTGGTACTGAGCAGGATAACAGGGGTAGGTAGGCTGGCCAAGGTAGAGGCCAGCTGGTACTGAGCAGGATAACAGGGTAGGTAGGCTGGCCAAGGTAGAGGCCAGCTGGTACTGAGCAGGATAACTGGGTAGGCAGGCTGGCCAAGGTAGAGGCCACCTGGTACTGAGCAGGATAACAGGGGTAGGTAGGCTGGCCAAGGTAGAGGCCAGCTGGTACTGAGCAGGATAACAGGGGTAGGTAGGCTGGCCAAGGTAGAGGCCAGCTGGTACTGAGCAGGATAACAGGGTAGGTAGGCTGGCCAAGGTAGAGGCCAGCTGGTACTTAGCAGGATAACAGGGTAGGTAGGCTGGCCAAGGTAGAGGCCAGCTGGTACTGAGCAGGATAACAGGGGTAGGTAGGCTGGCCAAGGTAGAGGCCAGCTGGTACTGAGCAGGATAACAGGGGTAGGCAGGCTGGCCAAGGTAGAGGCCAGCTGGTACTGAGCAAGATAACAGGGGTAGGTAGGCTGGCCAAGGTAGAGGCCAGCTGGTACTGAGCAGGATAACAGGGGTAGGTAGGCTGGCCAAGGTAGAGGTTAGATGGTACTGAGCAGGATAACAGGGGTAGGTAGGCTGGCCAAGGTAGAGGTTAGATGGTACTGAGCAGGATAACAGGGGTAGGTAGGCTGGCCAAGGTAGAGGCCAGCTGGTACTGAGCAGGATAACAGGGGTAGGTAGGCTGGCCAAGGTAGAGGCCAGCTGGTACTGAGCAGGATAACAGGGGTAGGTAGGCTGGCCAAGGTAGAGGCCAGCTGGTACTGAGCAGGATAACTGGGTAGGCAGGCTGGCCAAGGTAGAGGCCACCTGGTACTGAGCAGGATAACAGGGTAGGTAGGCTGGCCAGGTAGAGGCCAGCTGGTACTGAGCAGGATAACAGGGGTAGGTAGGCTGGCCAAGGTAGAGCCAGCTGGTACTGAGCAGGATAACTGGGTAGGCAGGCTGGCCAAGGTAGAGGCCAGCTGGTACTGAGCAGGATAACAGGGGTAGGTAGGCTGGCCAAGGTAGAGGCCAGCTGGTACTGAGCAGGATAACAGGGGTAGGTAGGCTGGCCAAGGTAGAGGCCAGCTGGTATTGAGCAGGATAACAGGGGTAGGCAGGCTGGCCAAGGTAGAGGCCAGCTGGTACTGAGCAGGATAACTGGCCTGACGCCGGGGCAATACCTGTACAATATTATATTTTCACAGTCTCAGGCCAGACTTCTGTGTTGACCTTCTGGTCAGCCTTGCTGTTTGTGCTAGCAACCCATGGGCCCACGTAGCCATCACAGTCCGGATGATCAGGAATCTGCCATAGACAGTGACCCAGTTCCGTCTCTAAATTTTTTTTTGGTCTTTCGTTCTGGCAACATTTCTGATTTCTGCTGGAAATATGTTTAAGAAACTTGGGGCGCCATGGGTATTGAGAGGCTCTCTAATTCTAACGTACCCATGGTTCCCTTTCCTTGTTCATTCCTTGGTTTATTACGTATCTTCCTTGACGGGAGCTGTGAGCACGGAACAATATTCGAACACTGAGAGAACAAGTGATTTGAACAGTACCGTCACTGGCGTTGCTTCTCTTATTTTGGAAGTTCTCATGATGTACCTGCCATCTTCATTGCCTTTTTGTATTAGACTTACTGTTTTCTGTTTTATTTGTTTCTTATGACTCACGAAATATAATAGTAATAACACGACTGTAAACAAACCAGGGAACGGGAGGGGGTTCCAAGCCATAGTAAGTGAGTCGTAAAACTGCAGGCCAGTGCGTAAACCACTGGG
Organism: Cherax destructor; assembly: GCA_009830355.1. NCBI lineage: Eukaryota > Metazoa > Arthropoda > Malacostraca > Decapoda > Parastacidae > Cherax > Cherax destructor. The sequence goes on along the minus strand of WNWK01001890.1, from coordinate 97,947 downwards.
CCACCTGACTACAATAACATTCGTCCAACTAGGTATATTTCTATATACCATAGGGAAGTTTTAGAACTCACTTGCCATGGGTTCAATCCCCGTCCGTTTCGTGGTTTGTTTCTAATGTTCTGTGATATGGTCTGCCTGCATCCTGTGCCCGTTTTGAGTTTTTTCATTCTGCCCATGTGTATTTTTCATTCTGCCCATGTGTAAATAATTGACGTTTGTTCGCAATGCACATCATATCCCAGGATAAGTCTGATATTTCATGGTTAATTTTGTCCCAGTCAGTTCTATGATTGTTGAAGTCAAACTTACTGGACATTCTTTGTCTTACATTATTGCTGACGTTCTCCTGCCCTGGGGATACTCGTTTGTACTTCTATGATGTTCTGGTCCAGTATATTGTTCTTGTGATTGTTATGTCTCCGCTTAGTTCCTCGTTGTTTGTGAATATCAAGTCCAGGGTATTTTAATTTCTAGTGGGATTAATTATCTGTTGGTTCAATGCGAACTCTTCACAAAGCCTCATTAGTTCCCTGGTATGTACCTGTTGAGCCAGGCTGCTTCCTGGAACTATTTCTGGTATAACGTTATGATGAACCATCTTCCATTTTACATTTGGGAGATTGAAATCTCCAATAATATTTGGTGTGGGATTTTCCAGCCTTTCAAGACAACTATCTGTCTTCCTTATCTGTTCTGTGAATTCCTCAGCCGTTGCTGACAGTTGTTTATATACGAGGATAATTGCCAGGTTTCTATTTTCTACCTGAAGCTTCTAATGTATCAGCAATTCTATGCAACAAAAATCACAGAGCTTCTCAAAGATGCTAGTCTATTTGGAATACAGAAGGAAGCACTGGCTAGAGAAATAGAAAATCCTGAGCTTAAGTTAAACTAACCATAGAGGATCCAGGAAAAACAGAAATAACTTAAAGCCATTAATGAAAATTATATAAATTCGAAATATTTCTTTCCATATGCCAAATCTAGAGCAAAACCCACATCCAGCATCGGGCTCTTGCTTAAACAAGATGGGACTTACAGAAAAAAAAATGATGTACTGAACTCTCAATATGACACAGTGTTTAGTGAGCCATTAATTAGACTAAAGGTCGACAATCCGAACGATTTTTTATGAGCAAGAATCAACATTTTGTCAATATCTTTAGACTTTCCGACATAACCCTAACACCACTGAACTTTGAAAAAGCAACTAACGATATGCCCATCCACTCTACCACAGGCCCAGACTCATGGAACTCTATATTCACCAAGGACTGCAAGAAACCCCTTTCGCGTGCCTTAAATATTCTATGGAGAAGGAGCCTTGTCATAAGGGTAATCCCACAGTCACTAAGAATAACGGATATAGCCCCACTCTACAAACGTGGCAGTAAAGCAATAGCAAAGAATTACTGGCCAATAGCACTAACATCACCCATCATTAAAATCTTAGAAAGAGTTCTAAGAAAGAAGATCGCCAAACATTTGTACCTTTGATATACCTTTGAAGAGTTTCGAGAGTATCTACTCTCTGAGCCCGGCCATGGGCCAGGCTCGTCTGGTGCTTGCCTGGTCAACCAGGCTGTTGCTGCTGGAGGCCCGCTGCCCCACATATCCATCACAGCCTGGTTGATCTGGCACCTGGTGAAGATATTTGTCCAGTTTCCTCTTGAAGGCTTCTACACTGGTTCCAGCCGTGTTTCGGATATCTTCTGGTAAGATGTTGAATAGTCTGGGACCCCGGATGTTAATACAGTGCTCCCGTATTGTCCCCACCGCACCCCTGCTCCTCACTGGGTTTATTTTACACTTTCTCCCATATCTCTCACTCCAGTATGTTGTTATGGCAGTGTGCAGATTTGGGACCAGGCCCTCAAGTACTTTCCATGTATATATTATCATGTATCTCTCTCTCCTCCGTTCCAATGAGTACATGTTCAAGACTTGTATTCCCAACAATTACACAACCCTGGTCAGCAAGGGTTTAGAGCACGTTGCTCCTGTCTCTCACAATTAGTGGACCACTATGCTATAATCGTGGATGCATTGGAGGACAAACAGAATGCAGATTTGGAATACACAGACTTAGCGAAAGTCTTTGACAAGTGCAATAATGATGTGATAGATGTTGGAGGCTGCCACCGTGAAAAGCTCTTCTCCACAAGGTACAGTACTCGCCCCCATCCATTTCTCCATCCTCATTTCTGAGATAGACAGATGTAAATCATAGCTCTACGTCTTCCTTTGCTGACGATACTGGAATTTCCACTAGTGTCATCCACTGAGGACACTGCAAATCTGCAAGCGGATGTAAACCAAATCTTCCAGTGGGCCACAAAAATATATATGATGTTTAATGAGGACAAATTTCAGTTACTTCGTTATGGAAAACTTGAGAAAAATAAAAGCTAGATCAGAATATAAAACAATTTCTAACCACACAATAGAGCGAAAAATAAATGTGAAGTACTTAGGAGTAATAATGTCAGAGGATCTCTTTTTCAAAGTTCACAACAATATCATTATCACATCTGTGAGGAAAATTATAATAATGGATAATGAGAACCTTCAAAACAAGGGATGCCAAGCCAATGCTGATTCTCTTTAAGTCACTTGTTCTCTCTAGGCTGGAATACTGCTGTACACTAACAGCCCCTTTCAAGGCAGATGAAACTGCAGATCTGGAGAATATACAAAGAACCTTCCCTCCACATATAAGTAAAGTCAAGCATCTCAGTTATGTGGACCGTTTGAAGTCCCTTGACCTGTACTCCTTGGAACGCTGATGAGAAAGATACATCATAATTTACACCTGGAAAATCCTAGAGGGACTGGTCCCAAATCTGCACACAGAAATCACTACCTACAAAGGCAAACCACTTGATAAATGGTGTAACATTCCTACAACGTTTTAAAAGCAGGAGTATCATGAGTATACTAAGAGACAACACAATAAGTGCCAGGGGCCCAAAATTGTTCAACTGCCTAGCAGCACCCCTGGCTGTCTGCAAGAAGGAACTGGACAGACACCTCAAGTCAGTACCTGACCAGCAAGGCTGTGATTCACATGTTGGATTGCGTGCGGCCGGCAGTAACAGTTTAGTTGATCAGGCCCTGATCCACCGTGAGGCCTAGTCATGGACCGGGCCGCGGGGGCTTTGACCCCCAGAATACCCTCCAGGTAGACTCTGGCAGGCAGAGGCGGGAGTACTCAAGAATGCAGCGGGTAGAGGCGGGAGTACCAAGACTGCAGAGGGTACAGACTGAAGTACCCAAGACTACAGAGGGTAGAGACTGAGGTACCCAAGACTACAGAGGGTAGAGACTGAAGCACCCAAGACTACAGAGGGTAGAGACTGAAGTACCCAAGACTGCAGAGGGTAGAGGCGGGAGTACACAAGACTACAGAGGGTAGAGACAGAAGTACCCAAGACTACAGAGGTTAGAAACTGAGGTACCCAAGACTACAGAGGGAAGAGCCTGAAGTACCCAAGACTACAGAGGGTAGAGACTGAAGTACCCAAGACTACAGAGGGTAGAGACTGAGGTACCCAAGACTACAGAGGGTAGAGACTGAAGTACCCAAGACTACAGAGGGTTGAGACTGAGGTACCCAAGACTACAGAGGGTAGAGACTGAAGCACCCAAGACTACAGAGGGTAGAGACTGAAGTACCCAAGACTGCAGAGGGTAGAGGCGGGAGTACACAAGACTACAGAGGGTAGAGACTGAAGTACCCAAGACTACAGAGGTTAGAAACTGAGGTACCCAAGACTACAGAGGAAAGAGCCTGAAGTACCCAAGACTACAGAGGGTAGAGACTGAAGTACCCAAGACTACAAAGGGTAGAGACTGAGGTACCCAAGACTACAGAGGGTAGAGACTGAGGTACCCAAGACTACAGAGGGTAGAGACTGAAGTACCCAAGACTACAGAGGGTAGAGACTGAGGTACCCAAGACTACAGAGGGTAGAGACTGAAGTACCCAAGACTACAGAGGGTAGAGACTGAGGTACCCAAGACTACAGAGGGTAGAGATTGAGGTATTCAAGACTACAGAGGGTAGAGACTGAAGTACCCAAGACTACAGAGGGTAGAGACTGAAGTACCCAAGACTACAGAGGGTAGAGACTGAAGTACCCAAGACTACAGAGGGTAGAGACTGAAGTACCCAAGACTACAGAGGGTAGAGACTGAGGTACCCAAGACTACAGAGGGTAGAGACTGAGGTACCGAAGACTACAGAGGGTAGAGACTGAAGTACCCAAGACTACAGAGGGTAGAGACTGAGGTACCGAAGACTACAGAGGGTAGAGACTGAGGTACCCAAGACTACAGAGGGTAGAGACTGAGGTACCCAAGACTACAGAGGGTAGAGACTGAGGTACCCAAGACTACAGAGGGTAGAGACTGAGGTACCCAAGACAACAGAGGGTAGAGACTGAAGTACCCAAGACTACAGAGGGTAGAGACTGAAGTACCCAAGACTACAAAGGGTAGAGACTGAGGTACCCAAGACTACAGAGGGTAGAGACTGAAGTACCCAAGACTACAGAGGGTAGAGACTGAAGTACCCAAGACTACAGAGGGTAGAGACTGAAGTACCCAAGACTACAGAGGGTAGAGACTGAGGTACCCAAGACTACAGAGGGTAGAGACTGAAGTACCCAAGACTACAGAGGGTAGAGACTGAAGTACCCAAGACTACAGAGGGTAGAGACCGAAGTACCCAAGACTACAGAGGGTAGAGACTGAGGTACCCAAGACTACAGAGGGTAGAGACTGAAGTACCCAAGACTACAGAGGGTAGAGACCGAAGTACCCAAGACTACAGAGGGTAGAGACTGAGGTACCCAAGACTACAGAGGGTAGAGACTGAGGTACCGAAGACTACAGAGGGTAGAGACTGAAGTACCCAAGACTACAGAGGGTAGAGACTGAGGTACCGAAGACTACAGAGGGTAGAGACTGAGGTACCCAAGACTACAGAGGGTAGAGACTGAGGTACCCAAGACTACAGAGGGTAGAGACTGAGGTACCCAAGACTACAGAGGGTAGAGACTGAGGTACCCAAGACTACAGAGGGTAGAGACTGAGGTACCCAAGACTACAGAGGGTAGAGACTGAGGTACCCAAGACTACAGAGGGTAGAGACTGAGGTACCGAAGACTACAGAGGGTAGAGACTGAAGTACCCAAGACTACAGAGGGTAGAGACTGAGGTACCGAAGACTACAGAGGGTAGAGACTGAAGTACCCAAGACTACAGAGGGTAGAGACTGAAGTACCCAAGACTACAAAGGGTAGAGACTGAGGTACCCAAGACTACAGAGGGTAGAGACTGAAGTACCCAAGACTACAGAGGGTAGAGACTGAGGTACCCAAGACTACAGAGGGTAGAGACTGAAGTACCCAAGACTACAGAGGGTAGAGACTGAAGTACCCAAGACTACAGAGGGTAGAGGGTTAGGGAGGCAAAGAATGATGGTGAGGCAGCTGCAAGAGACTGATAACTAGGCTGGTGTGATGGTGATGGAGGTCACTGAACTCTGGCAGGAAGGTCGTCCTCCTGAAGAATGTGAAGTGGTGGCGGCCCACGGAGGTACTCCTCCTCTTCCTCCTCCCTCTCCTTTTCCATGGTCTACTCATCTTCTCCCTCTTCCCCCTCCTCTTCATCTTTCCTCTCATCCTTTTCCCCTTTTCTCCTCCACCTTTTCTCTCTCCTTCTCTTACTTTTCCATTCTCCCCCTCCCTTCTTTTCCATCTCCTCCCCTTCCTCCTCTTGCATCTCCTCCCCTCCCTTCTTTTCCATCTCCTCCTCCTCCTTGTCCTACTGGTTGACCTCATTCTTGACTCAGGTACTCGGGGGTCGGGGTAAACCTGCATTTTACTGGTTTAAGATGCGGGTTTACCTGAAATGTTCCACTTTTTTCCCAGAAAAGGTCTTCTCCTGAAGTTCTTTTTTTTTATTATCAAAAGTTTTCCCTGGGGGTCACTGCGTCTCTTGGTTACTCTTACCCAGCATTTTAACAAAATTGGATACATCCGCAGTGTGCTAGTTGTATCCAATAGCGGGAACAAAAGCTGACTATGTTGGCCCTTTTTTTGTTATAGGAGGAGGAGGAACAGGAGGAAGAAGAGGAGGAGGAGAAGGAAGAGGAAGAGGAAGAGGTAGAGGAGAAAGAGGAGGAGAGGTGGTCTGGCTTCGGCTTTTGCAGATTGTGAATTTTTTTTTTTTTTCCCTGTATATTGTTTCTTCACATTCACGAACATGAACATAAGAAGGGAGCACTGCGGAAGGCCTACTGGCCCATGCTAGGCAAATCCAACTCACACCCACTCATGTATCTATCCAACCCGTCTTTAAAAATACCTAAATATCCGGCTTCAAATAACCCACAGTTGAGTGAGGGAACTTTATGTCGATGTTTCGGTCACTTCTCAGTCATTATTAAGTCAGTATTAAGGCAGAGAGGACCAGAAGTACTTGAGGTGGTCAGTCCGTCGGCTCCACGAGGGACTGATCACCTCAAATACTTTTTCTCCAAGGTTGATGGACTGATTACATCATCTTAATTTCATTACTACTGCTGCCTCTGTATGTGACTGAAGAAGCCTACTGTGTAGGCTTAATCTCCAACTTGTGGATATTTTATACCATTTTCAACAACCGACAAGTTGGTGAGTAAGACACTTGTGCAATATTTGGGTTTACCTGGAGTTTACCTGAAGAGGGTTTCGGGGGTCAACGCCCCCGCGGTTATCTTTATTGATGAAACGTTTCGGCAACCAGTGTCTTCTTTTCTATTGTATTAACGTTGGTAGAATTAGAACATAAGAAAGACGGAACACTGCAGCAGGCCTACTGGCCCATGAGAGGCATGTCCAAGGCTCCTACCGGCTTAAGCCAATGCCCTAACCTAGTCAGGTCAGGTCACATTCACTTAAGGAATTACCGACAGCATGTTAAGTGAGAGAATACAAGTGCAACTAATGTGACATTTGTCAACCTTGCTCAACTTCCTGGATCCAGAGCGAAACGTTGACACAAGAAAATGTCACATTAGTTGCACTTGTGTCCTTTTACTTCTTTTCTGTTGCTACAGACGTAATCTGCGTGAATTTTTTTTTTTTGGGGGGGTAGAAGTATAGTCCTATTCCTAGCAGAAAATCTATGAAAAATGGCCGAGTGTTAGCAGCTATTTGTTAGTTGGTGAGCTAACAGAGTCAATAATGTACTTTATGTAGTTATTTTCTCTGTTTTTTTTCAATGAGGTTTCATGTTTTTTTTAGTGCTAGTGACCTAGGGTTGCTTGGGTTCAGCATGAAGGTTCTTTCTTGAGGGATATGTATGGGTTGTAGGGTTGTAGGGTTGTTGGGTTGTAGGGTTGTTGGGCTGCGCCTGAGGCTTCTCTATGGGAGTAGAGGCTTCCAGGTTGGGTCTTGATATATGGAATGTTAGTTACCTGGAGTCTACCTGGAGGGTATTCCGGGGATCAACGCCCCCGCGGCCCGGTCCACGACCAGGCCTCCCGGTGGATCAGGGTCTGATCAACGAAGCTGTTACTGCTGGCCGCATGTAGTCCAACGTACGAACCACAGCCCGGCTGATCCGGCACTGACTTTAAGTATCTGTCCAGCTCCCTCTTGAAGACAGCCAGAAGCCTATTGGTAATTCCCCTTATGCCTAATGGGAGGCTGCTGAACAGTCTTGGGCCCTGGACACTTATGGTGTTTTCTCTTAGTGAACCAATGGCGGCCCTACTTTTCATTAGAGGTATTTTGCATCGTCTGCCAAGTCTTTTACTTTCGTAGTTGGGTTGGATTGGGTTGGGTTGGATTGGGTTGGGTTGGGTTTAAGACAAAGTCTTCATATAGTGACACTATTGTTTACTACTGCTACTACTACTACTGCCGCTACTGCTACTGCTGTTGCTGCTACTACTACTGATGCTGTTGTTGCTGCTACTACTACTATTATTACTACTACTGCTGCTACTACTACTCCTGCTGCTACTACTACTACTATTACTACTACTACTATTACTACTACTACTACTGCTACTACTACTACTACTATTACTACTACTATTAATACTACTACTACTACTACTACTGCTACTACTACTACTACTACTATTACTACTACTACTACTACTACTACTACTACTACTGCTACTACTACTACTACTACTACTGCTGGTACTACCACCACCACCATAAAACCTTTAAACGCATTTTAGGCTTGTTAATAGGATTTAAATCCTACTGACTACACGAAGGCCACTGAGGCTGCAAGTTACCTCTTTACCACCAGTCAAGAACACTTTAATCCCTAAAAGAGGGACTGAAGTAATCTCTCAGTGTAAATACACTGAGAGATATACACCTCAGGGCGTGTATATGCATTGCAGGTGTTCCAGTGCATTGAATTAGTCACATTACTGCTGATTTATGCAATAATTTCTTTTTTCCTACATTTCTCTGTTACAAGCAAAATAATTTAAGAGGCTGAAGAATTCTAAGCTAGTAATATTATATTATATTTATCTGTTAACAATATAAAATTTACCTGTTCTGATATATGGATATCTTATTAGGAGTGTCAGCTTATTATCTAAGGATATAATGTTGATGTTTCAAGCTGTGCTGTTGATGCGTCTGCATTAGCTGGACGCTGCAGCTCTAGCCTCTGTAAAACACTGTCTCTTAAGAGTCTAAGGTTTTTTTTATAATATGCTTTTGCAACATTCTGTGCATAATAAACTGTATATGTGAATATATATATATATATATATATATATATATATATATATATATATATATATATATATATATATATATATAAAAAAACACATATACATATATATGTATATCTTTCTTCTTTCAACACGTCGGCCGTTTCCCACCGAGGCAGGGTGGCCCAAAAGGAAAAACGAAAGTTTCTCCTTTTACATATAGTAATATGTATGTATGTATGTATGTATGTATGTATGTATGTATGTATGTATGTATGTATGTATGTATATATATATATATATATATATATATATATATATATATATATATATATATATATATATATATATATATTTATTTATTTATTTTTCAGAGTGGTTGTTCTGCATATTGTGATATCACATGTTTACTGTGATTTGATATACATATATGTATATATTTATATATATATGGGCCACGTTTCTATGTCTACCTAGAGTTTACCTACCTGGAGGGTATTCCGGGGATCAACGCCCCCGCGGCCCGGTCCATGACCAGGCCTCTTGGTGGATCAGGGCCTGATCAACGAGGCTGTTACTGCTGGCCGCAGATAGTTCAACGTACGAACCACAGCCCGGCTGATCCGGCACCGACTTTAGGTATCTGTCCAGCTCCCTCTTGAAGACAACCAGGGGTCTATTGGTAATTCCCCTTATGGCTGGTGGAAGGCTGCTGAACAGTCTTGGGCCTCGGACACTTATTGTGCTTTCTCTTAGTGTACTAATGTTGCCCCTACTTTTCACTGGTGGTATGTTGCATCGCCTGCCAAGTCTTTTGCTTTCTTAGGGAGTGATTACTGTGTGCAGATTAGGGACCAGTCCCTCCAGGATCTTCCAGATGTAGATTATGATGTATCTCTCTTGCCTGCGCTCCAGTGAGTACAAGTCAAGTGCTTCCAGGCGTTCCCAGTAGTTAAGGTTTTTGAAGGAACTTACTTGTGCAGTAAAGGTTCTCTGTACATTCTCTAGATCTGCAATTTCACCTGCCTTGAATGAGGATGTTAATGTACAGCAGTATTCCAGCCTAGAGATAAAAAGTGATTTAACAAGGATCATCATTGGCTTGGCATCTCTTGTCTTGAATGTTCTCATTATCCATCCTATCAGATGTGATAGTGGCACTGTTGTGATCCTTGAAGGTGACATCCTCAGACATTACCACTCCCAGGTCCTTCACATTACTTTTCCGCTCTATTGTGTGATTAGAGTTTGTAGTATACTCAGTCCTAGCTATTATTTCCTCCAGTTTTCCATAACGGAGTAGTTGGAATTTGTCTTTATTGAACATCATATTGTTCTCTGTTGACCATTGGAAAACTTGGTTTATATCTTCTTGGAGATTTGTCGTGTCCTCAATGGATGACACTCTCATGCTGATCCTTGTATCGTCTGCAAAGGATGATACAGTGCTATGGTTTACATCTCTGTCTGTCTGATATGAGAATGAGGAACAGGATAGGTGCGAGGACTGTGCCTTGTGGAACAGAGCTCTTCACTATGGCAGCATCCGATTTAACTCTGTTTACCACTACTCTTTGTGTTCGATTGGTTAGGAAGTTGAAGATCCATCTGCCTACTTTGCCAGTTATCCCTTTACCACGTATTTTGTGTGCTATTACACCATGATCTCACTTGTCAAAGGCTTTTGCAAAATCTGTGTATATTACATCTGCATTCTGTTTGTTTTTCTTGTGCTGTGATTTGTGTATCGCTTTTTTTAAGTATTTTTTGAAGGACGTGAAGATTACTGAAGTGAAAAACTGCTGTTATGCTGTTACTGCTGCTGTTATTACTATCATTGATATTACTGCTGGTGTTACTGCTACTACCAATTTGACTACTGTTTCTGTTGTAACTCTTGCTACTACTTTGAAGAATGCCCCTTTGTATGATGTATATTCTATGTATTATACAAAGAGGCATTCCTCACACTGCCACTACTGCTACTTCTGTTGAAGGTGCTGCTGTTGCTACTACTACTGTTGCTTCTGCACTGCTCCAAGTACCACCACTACTGCTGCTTCTGTTATTAATACACTCATTGTGGTTACTACTATTTACGCTCCTCCTGATGCTACTACTGTTGCTGCTACTACTACTGCTACTACTAACGCTGCTACTACTACTAAGGCTGCTACTACTACTGCTGCACTATTACTACTGTTGCTCCTGCTGCTGCTACTACTACTGTAGCTAAGACTACATCTGTCATTACCACTACTGTACATACGGTGTCGTCAGAAAACCTACTCTTGCTACTATAATGAATGCTGTTATAATGAACGTGGCTATAATGAACGTATTTTGTAAATGGTAATAATGAATGTAGTTATAATGAACGTGTTTATAATGAAAATATTTATAATGCAAAGTTATAATGAACACAGTTATAATAAACGCAGCTATAATGAACGTGGTTACAATGAACGTGGTTACAATGACCGTAGTTATAATGAACGCTGTTATGATGAACGTAGTTATAATGAACGTATTTATAATGAGCGTGGTTATAATGAACGTAGTTATAACGAAGGTAAAAACTCTTTCTCACCCACAACTATTACTACATTCACAGGGAAGCGCTAAACCCGTAGAGGTTATATAGCATCTGGTAAAAAGAATAGAAGCAATGAGGTTCGATCCGAGGAAGGAGAAAGGCATCATCATCATCATCGTGTTAGTGCCTTGGCTTCAGGGCTGTGCCAACCAACACAACTGTTTCCGCCACACTCGCTACCGTTTCAGTGTTCAATTTACGAGGGAAGTTTTATTTTACCCAGCTTACGAACGTTACTGTTGATGTTAAACTGCAGGTATTACCAACTGTTGATGTTAAACTGCCGGTATTACCAACTGTTGATGTTAAACTGCCGGTATTACCAACTGTTGATGTTAAACTGCCGGTATTACCAACTGTTGATGTTAAACTGCCGGTATTACCAACTGTTGATGTTAAACTGCCGGTATTACCAACTGTTGATGTTAAACTGCCGGTATTACCAACTGTTGATGTTAAACTGCCGGTATTACCAACTGTAGATGTTAAACTGCCGGTATTACCAACTGTTGATGTTAAACTGCCGGTATTACCAACTGTTGATGTTAAACTGCCGGTATTACCAACTGTAGATGTTAAACTGCCGGTATTACCAACTGTAGATGTTAAACTGCCGGTATTACTAACTGTTGATGTTAAACTGCCGGTATTACCAACTGTTGATGTTAAACTGCCGGTATTACCAACTGTAGATGTTAAACTGCCGGTATTACCAACTGTAGATGTTAAACTGCCGGTATTACTAACTGTTGATGTTAAACTGCCGGTATTACCAACTGTAGATGTTAAACTGTCGGTATTACCAACTGTAGATGTTAAACTGCCGGTATTACCAACTGTTGATGTTAAACTGCCGGTATTACCAACTGTTGATGTTAAACTGCCGGTATTACCAACTGTAGATGTTAAACTGCCGGTATTACCAACTGTTGATGTTAAACTGCCGGTATTACCAACTGTTGATGTTAAGCTTCCGGTATTACCAACTGTTGATGTTAAACTGCCGGTATTACCAACTGTTGATGTTAAGCTTCCGGTATTACCAACTGTTGATGTTAAACTGCCGGTATTACCAACTGTTGATGTTAAACTGCCGGTATTACCAACTGTTGATTTTAAACTGCCGGTATTACCAACTGTTGATGTTAAACTGCCGGTATTACCAACTGTTGATGTTAAACTGCCGGTATTACCAACTGTTGATTTTAAACTGCCGGTATTACCAACTGTTGATGTTAAACTGCCGGTATTACCAACTGTTGATGTTAAACTGCTGGTATTACCAACTGTTGATGTTAAACTGCCGGTATTACTAACTGTTGATGTTAAACTGCCGGTATTACCAACTGTTAATGTTAAACTGCCGGTATTACCAACTGTTGATGTTAAACTGCCGGTATTACCAACTGTTGATGTTAAACTGCCGGTATTACCAACTGTTAATGTTAAACTGCCGGTATTACCAACTATTGATGTTAAACTGCCGGTATTACCAACTGTTGATGTTAAACTGCCGGTATTACCAACTGTTGATGTTAAACTGCCGGTATTACCAACTGTTGATGTTAAACTGCCGGTATTACCAACTGTTGATGGTGGTGGTAGTGGTAGTGGTGGTGGTGGTAGTGGTGGTGGTAGTGGTAGTAGTGGTGGTGGTGGTAGTGGTGATAGTAGTGGTGGTGGTGGTAGTAGTGGTGGTAGTGGTGGTGGTGGTAGTGGTGGTGGTGGTAGTGGTGGTGGTAGTGGCAGTTGTGGTGGTGGTAGTAGTGGTGGTGGTGGTGGTAGTAGTGGTGGTGGTAGTGGTGGTGGTAGTAGTGGTGGTGGTAGTGGTGGTGGTAGTGGTGGTGGTAGTAGTGGTGGTAGTAGTGGTGGTGGTAGTGGTGGTGGTGGTGGTAGTAGTGGTGGTGGTAGTGATGGTAGTGGTGGTGGTAGTAGTGGTGGTGGTAGTGGTGGTGGTAGTAGTGGTGGTGATCTAAGTCACCAGGAAACAAGACAAGTGTCTACTAACACGTGTCTCTGTTAACTGATAAGGGAGATGTCTGAGGAGCAGTGCTGTAAGATGGGTCATCCTTGAGCTCACTCAAGTTCTGCTTGAAATATATTTGTCTCTCTCTTATTGTTGTATCTTCGGTGAGTTTGTCACTGTCAGTTCGCAAAACTGAGGTCGATTATGCATATGTCGAACCTCAGAGGCCAATTATTGACTTTAATACAATATCAGCTACACATTGTTCCAGACTACGGCGAAAAACTACTCCAGTCTGAGGGACTGACCACCTCAAAACTATGTCTTCAAGGATGATGGACTGATTACATCGTTTTAACATCTCTACTGCTTCTGCTGCCTCCTCTGTACTCGACTGAAGAAGCCTACTGTGTAGGCGAAACGTTTGGGAATAAGGATACCTAACTGTTGCATATGTGTCTCACTTAACAATGTCAGTAGTTACTGAGTACCAATCCCAGTTCATCATACCGATGTATATTTTCTCGTTTACCGGTCGTTCATGCCTCAACCCGAGTGAGACATTCACTGTAAATTGAAGGCTCGATCCTCCGTCCTCTAATGACGAGAGAAACTCAGCTCTGGAAGCTCCAGACTAGATGGCTCAGGAGAGAGCACCAAGACCGTATGACGCCATTGTTTTGGACTACTGCTTGACATCATCCTGAAGTCTTTAATGGTGTATAGTAAATACGATCGAAGTCTTCATCGTGGTCATTTGAGGATACATACACCGAGAGGTTTATATTTCTCAGTGTATATATACTTTGCGTTTACTTTAATCCCTGTTTTAAGAATCAAAGTATCCTTGAATGGTTACATATCATTGGTATACAATACTGACAAGACTACGTTGCTCATCACTTGCTCCTAGGCCCAGGGACTGATTACCTCGTCTTCCAGTCTTCTCTATATATGTCTACAGTCTTCAGATTATGTTCATGCATTGTGTTGATAAAACCACTGGATGACGAAACGTCTACAAAATAAAGATAAGTAGATGTTGCACATGTGTCTAATTTATCATACTTGACTGGTGGTGAACAGGTTACGTACGGTCTTACTGACCCTCGCGTAGTGGACAGTTTTATAGTCTAAATAACTAGTCAACCTATAGTAGCGATGCTATTTGAGGTTAAATGCAATGAAAGGCCAGATGGTGTAGGCCAGCTGATGCTTAACCACTTAATGAAAGGGCGCAATGTGACGAAGACCCGCGTCAGGAGACACACCTCCTGATGCGGGAATTCTTCACTTACCTAACCCTTGGTCACGACCTACTTCCACATTGGTCAAATGTGACACCACCAACGACTGCTGCACCTCTCCTACCTACGGTATATAAGCTACTTCTTCGCACATATGCTGTATTCTTACCACTGGGATACACAACAGTGTATCCCAGTGGTAAGAGTCGCGCCTCTTACCACTGGGGTCCGGGGTTCGAGACCCGGACGACAAAAAAAAAAAAAAATGTAGGCCAGTGTGAGGGGCGCGACTCTCACCACTGGTGTCCGGGGTTCGATACCCGGACAACTCAAAAAAAAAAAAAAAAAAAAAAAAAAAAAAAAAAACTCAAACTCCTGTAAATGAATGGTTCAGAGAACCGGCAAGTTGATAAATTAGACACATATGCAACACTTGGGTATCTTTATTGAGGAAACGTTTCGCCACACAGTGGCTTCATCAGTCCATACAAAGGAAAATCATGAAGAACAGGAGGAGTTTGAGGTGGTCAGTCATTCAACCTTGAGTCGATGTTGTCAGTCCATCAATCTTGAACAGAATACAACATATGTGCTAGGAAGCAGCTTATATACCGTAGGCAGGAGAGGTGCAGAAGTCGTAGGGTATTGAGAACTTTCAAAACAAGGGAAATAATACCGATGGTGACACTATTCAAATCGCTAGTGCTCCCCCACTTAGAATACTGCTCAGTGCTGTAGTAGATATACTGAGATCACGGTAGTAGACCTCCTGAGATCACTGTAGTAAACCTACAGAGATCACAGTAGTAGACCTACTGAGATCACTGTAGCAGACCTACTGAGACCATGATAGTAGACCTACTGAGATCACTGTAGTAAACCTACTGAGATCACTGTAGCAGACCTACAGAGATCACTGTAGCAAACCTACTGAGACCATGGTAGTAGACCTACTGAGATCACTGTAGTAAACCTACTGAGATCACTGTAGCAGACCTACAGCGATCACTGTAGCAAACCGACTGAGATCACTGCAGCAAACCTACTGAGATCACTGTAGTAAACCTACTGAGATCACTGTAGCAGACCTACAGAGATCACTGTAGCAAACCAACTGAGATCACTGTAGCAAACCTACTGAGATCACTGTAGCAAACCTACTGAGATCAATGTAGCAAACCTACTGAGATCACTGTAGCAAACCTACTGAGATCAATGTAGCAAACCTACTGAGATCAATGTAGCAAACCTACTGAGATCAATGTAGCAAACCTACTGAGATCAATGTAGCAGGCCTACTGAGATCACTATAGCAAACCTACTGAGATCAATGTAGCAGGCCTACTGAGATCACTGTAGCAAACCTACTGAGATCAATGTAGCAAACCTACTGAGATCAATGTAGCAGGCCTACTGAGATCACTGTAGCAAACCTACTGAGATCAATGTAGCAAACCTACTGAGATCAATGTAGCAGGCCTACTGAAATCAATGTAGCAAACCAACTGAGATCAATGTAGCAGGCCTACTGAGATCACTGTAGCAAACCTACTGAGATCAATGTAGCAAACCTACTGAGATCAATATAGCAGGCCTACTGAAATCAATGTAGCAAACCTACTGAGATCAATATAGCAGGCCTACTGAAATCAATGTAGCAAACCTACTGAGATCACTGTAGCAGACTTACTGGAGGTCACTGTAGCACAACTACTGTTATCACTGTAGCCCATCTACTGGGGATCACTGTCGAAGACCTACTGGCCCCTCCTCAGCAGGTTCAACTCACACCCGGCCCTCCTCCGCAGGTTCAATTCACACCCGCCCCTCCTCAGCAGGTTCAACTCACACCCGGCCCCTCAGCAGGTTCAACTCACACCCGCTCCTCCTCAGCAGTTCAACTCCCACCCGGCTCCTCCTCCTCAGGTTCCATTCACACCCGGCCCTCTCAGCAGGTTCAACTCACCGCCCTCTCCGCAGGTTCAACTCACACCCGCCCCTCCTCGCAGGTTCAACTCACACCCGGCCCTCCGCCGCAGGTTCAACTCACACCCGGCCCCTCCTCCGCAGGTTCAACTCACACCCGGCCCCTCCTCCGCAGGTTCAACTCACCGGCCCCTCTCGTAGGTTCAACTCACACCCGCCCCTCCTCCAGCAGGTTCCATTCACACCCGGCCCTCCTCAGCAGGTTCAACTCACACCCGCCCCTCCTCCGCAGGTTCAACTCACACCCGGCCCCTCCTCCGCAGGTTCAACTCACACCCGGGCCCTCCTCCGCAGGTTCAACTCACACCCGGCCCTCCTCCGCAGGTTCAACTCACACCGGCCCCTCCTCCGCAGGTTCAACTCACACCCGGCCCCTCCTCCGCAGGTTCAACTCACACCCGGCCCCTCCTCCGCAGGTTCAACTCACACCCGCCCCTCCTCGCAGGTTCAACTCACACCCGGCCCCTCCTCCGCAGGTTCAACTACACCCGGCCCCTCCTCCGCAGGTTCAACTCACACCCGCCCCTCCTCCGCAGGTTCCCACACCCGGCCCTCCTCCGCAGGTTCAACTCACACCCGGCCCCTCCTCCGCAGGTTCAACTCACACCCGGCCCCTCTCCAGCAGGTTCAACTCACACCCGCCCCTCCTCCGCAGGTTCAACTCACACCCGGCCCCTCCTCCGCAGGTTCAACTCACACCCGGCCCCTCCTCCGCAGGTTCAACTCACACCCGGCCCCTCCTCCGTAGGTTCAACTCACACCCGCCCCTCCTCAGCAGGTTCAACTCACACCCGCCCCTCCTCCGCAGGTTCAACTCACACCCGGCCCCTCCTCCGCAGTTCAACTCACACCCGGCCCTCCTCCGCAGGTTCAACTCACACCCGGCCCCTCCTCCGCAGGTTCAACTCACACCCGGCCCTCCTCCGCAGTTCAACTCACACCGGCCCTCCTCCGTAGGTTCAACTCACACCCGGCCCCTCCTCCGCAGGTTCAACTCACACCCGCCCCTCCTCCGCAGGTTCAACTCACACCCGGCCCCTCCTCCGCAGATTCAACTCACACCCGGGCCCTCCTCGCAGGTTCAACTCACACCCGGCCCCTCCTCCGCAGGTTCAACTCACACCCGGCCCTCCTCCGCAGGTTCAACTCACACCCGCCCCTCCTCCGCAGGTTCAACTCACACCCGGCCCCTCCTCCGCAGGTTCAACTCACACCCGGCCCCTCCTCCGCAGGTTCAACTCACACCCGGCCCCTCCTCCGCAGGTTCAACTCACACCCGCCCTCCTCCGAGGTTCAACTCACACCGCCCTCCTCCGCAGGTTCAACTCACACCCGCCCTCCTCAGCAGGTTCAACTCACACCCGGCCCCTCCTCGCAGGTTCAACTCACACCCGGCCCCTCCTCCGCAGGTTCAACTCACACCTGGCCCCTCCTCCGCAGGTTCAACTCACACCCGCCCTCCTCCGAGGTTCAACTCACACCCGCCCCTCCTCAGCAGGTTCAACTCACACCCGCCCCTCCTCCGCAGGTTCAACTCACACCCGGCCCCTCCTCCGCAGGTTCAACTCACACCCGGCCCTCCTCCGTAGGTTCAACTCACACCCGCCCCTCCTCAGCAGGTTCAACTCACACCCGCCCCTCCTCCGCAGGTTCAACTCACACCCGCCCCTCCTCAGCAGGTTCAACTCACACCCGGCCCCTCCTCCGCAGGTTCAACTCACACCCGGCCCTCCTCCGCAGGTTCAACTCACACCCGCCCCTCCTCCGCAGGTTCAACTCACACCCGCCCCCACTCATGTACCTGCCTAACTTATTGTTAAAAGTTTTCGCTTCAGTGACTCTACTTGACAGTTAGATTTACACTTCCTTTAATAAATTGTAATAAAAAAACTCTTGGCTCATCAGAGTTTAGGTGGTCCCAGAAGCCTTAAGGGACAACTTAATTATTACTGACTGGGTAAATCTAACTAGGGATTGTACTTCATGTTTACCATTGTCTAGATTTGACAGAGGGTAACATAGAGGATTGCTACTTTGTACTGTTTCTAGGTGTTCCTGGGCCGCGGGGGCGTTGACCCCCGAAACACCATTCAGGTTTACCCTCCACGTATGTACTGTTTCTAAGTTCCCAAAATATTGCTACTTTGTACTGTTTCTAAATTCCCAGAGGACTGCTACTTTTACTGTTTATCAGTTCCTAGAAGATTGCTACTTTTTACTGTTTCTACGGTCCCAGAGAACTGCTACTTTGTACTGTTTCTAAGTTCCCAAAAGACTGCTACTTTGTACTGTTTCTAAGATCGTAGAGAAGTGGTACTATTTGTTGTTTCTAAGGTTACGAAGGACTGCTGCTTTGTAGTAAGCTGAGCAAGCAGTATATATCCCTCACGTATAAATGATCACAAATGGTCGGAAACTGATGGAAACGAGCGAAACATTTCTTGGGTAACGAGAGGTGTTTCCAGCAGCACCAAAACCGGAGTGAGACACGTTATATTCCAATTTGTTAGGCAAAAGGACACAAGTACAACTAATGCGACATTTTATTGTGGCAACGTTTCGCTCTCTAGGAGCTTTAACAAGCCGTGGAAAAATAGATACAAACATTTCGCCCACACAGTGGGTTTTATCAAGTCAAGTGACTTGATAAAACTCACTGTGTGGGCGAAATGTAGTTAATAAAGGATAGCATTATACTGTATTTGTGTGTGTTTTTCCACAAGGTATTGGAGAAAAACGTCCCTCTCCTGCATGGAAGCATGACTGTCCAACAGGCAACACAGTTTGCATAAATGGTGACAAGTCAGTAGGAGGACAAGTGTAAATTGGCATTCCACGAGGGCCAGTATTGGACCCATGATGTTTGCATCATATATGAGCAAATTAGATGAGTCAATTAAGACAAATACTTAGGGCGACAAATACACATTCCGAAGTCACCAGGAACCTTGAGTATGATTGTGATAGTGAATATGTAAACGGTATACAATACCGACGTGTTGATAAGTAGAGATGTGAAGACGATTACATCGTCTTCACATCTCTACTGGCTCTGCTAACTCTTCTCTACTCGACTGAAGAAGAAAATTAGACACGTGTGCAACATCTGGGTAACTTTATTGTAGACGTTTCGCCATCCAGTGGCTTTATTAATACAGATTCTAGGACATAACTTGAAGACAAAAGATGAGGTAATCAGTCCCTCAACCTTGGAGAAACGTCTACAATAAAGATACCCAGATGTTGTACATGTGTCTAATTTTCATGTTGTCGGTATTGTATACCATTCATGTTCGACTGAAGAAGCCTCCTGTGTAGGCGAAACGTTTCGGAATAAAGATACCTAAGTGTTGCACATGTTTCTTATCAACATGATTGTGATAGCATAGTGTTGTGGAGACAACGTGGCAGATGCAAATTATTCTGGACAAATGTATATAGTCACAGATTAAATACATAGTAATTAAGCAAATTACATGTTAAAAAAAAAGCCTTAGGTGTTCCAGACCAAGACACGACTCACAGCAATGGAGTTAAGTTGGATAAATTTAGATTTAGGAAGGATATGAGGACGTGTTGGTATAGCAATATAGTTGTAGATGGTTGAGGCAAACTTCCAAGTGTGACTGACGTGAGAAGCTTTGGATACCTTGGAAAAAATAGGTTGACCATGTACATGAGTGGGTGTGAGTTGAACCTGCCTAGCATGGGAGAGTAGACTTGCTGCAGTATGTGAATAAATGGTTTACAAAAGCGACAATATTTGGGTATCTTTATTCTGGGAACGTTTCACCACACAGTGGCTTCTTCAGTCTCATGCGGAAAAAGGCGGAATAAGAGGAGTTTGAGGTAATCAGTCCCTCAGTCTTGAGTCTATGTGTTCAGTCCATCTACCTTTTACCGCACTGAACTGAA
>WNWK01001890.1:0-72500 GCA_009830355.1 Cherax destructor | reverse complement strand
GACTGGTGTGATGAGTGGAGGGCTGATGTTGTAAGTGGAGGGCTGGTGTGATGAGTGGAGGGTTGTGGAGAGCTGGTGTGATGAGCAGAGGGCTGTGGAGAGCTGGTGTGATGAGTGGAGGGTTGTGGAGGGCTGGTGTGATGAGTGGAGGGTTGTGGAGGGCTGGTGTGATGAGTGGAGGGTTGTGGAGGGCTGGTGTGGTAAGTGGAGGGTTGTGGAGGGCTGGTGTGATGAGTGGAGTGTTGTGGAGGGCTGGTGTGATGAGTGGAGGGTTATGGAGGGCTGGTGTGATAAGTGGAGGGCTGGTGTGATTAGTGGAGGGCTGGTGTGATGAGTGGAGGGTTGTGGAGGGCTGGTGTGATGAGTGGAAAGTTGTGGAGGGCTGGTGTGATGAGTGGAGGGTTGTGGAGGGCTGGTGTGATGAGTGGAAAGTTGTGGAAGGCTGGTGTGATGAGTGGAGGGTTGTGGAAGGCTGGTGTGATGAGTGGAGAGTTGTGGAGGGCTGGTGTGATGAGTAAAGGGTTGTGGATGGCTGGTGTGATGAGTGGAGGGTTGTGGAGGGCTGGTGTGATGAGTGGAGGGTTGTGGAGGGCTGGTGTGGTAAGTGGAGGGTTGTGGAGGGCTGGTGTGATGAGTGGAGAGTTGTGGAGGGCTGGTGTGATGAGTGGAAGGTTATGGAGGGCTGGTGTGATAAGTGGAGGGCTGGTGTGATAAGTGGAGGGCTGGTGTGATGAGTGGAGGGCTGGTGTGATAAGTGGAGGGCTGGTGTGATGAGTGGAGGGTTGTAAAGGGCTGGTGTGATGAGTGGAGGGTTGTGGAAGGATGGTGTGATGAGTGGAGAGTTGTGGATGGCTGGTGTGATGAGTAAAGGGTTGTGGATGGCTGGTGTGATGAGTGGAGAGTTGTGGAAGGCTGGTGTGATGAGTGGAGGGTTGTGGAAGGCTGGTGTGATGAGTGGAGGGTTGTGGAGGGCTAGTGTGATGAGTGGAGGGTTGTGGAAGGCTGGTGTGATGAGTGGAGGGTTGTGGAAGGCTGGTGTGATGAGTGGAGGGTTGTGGAGGGCTGGTGTGATGAGTGGAGGGTTGTGGAGGGCTGGTGTGATGAGTGGAGGGTTGTGAAAGGCTGGTGTGATGAATGGAGGGCTGGTGTGATGAGTGGAGGGCTGGTGTGATGAGTGGAGGGCTGATGTGATGAGTGGAGGGCTGCTGTGATGAGTGGAGGGCTGGTGTGATGAGTGGAGGGCTGGTGTGATGAGTGGAGGGCTGGTGTGATGAGCGGAGAGCTGGTGTTGTGGGTGGAGAGCTGTGGAGGGCTGGTGTGATGAGTGGAGGGCTGGTGTGATGAGTGGAGGGCTGGTGTGATGAGTGGAGGGTTGGTGTGATGAGTGGAGAGCTGGTGTTGTGGGTGGAGAGCTGTGGAGGGCTGGTGTGATGAGTGGAGGGTTGTGGAAGGCTGGTGTGATGAGTGGAGAGTTGTGGAGGGCTGGTGTGATGAGTAAAGGGTTGTGGATGGCTGGTGTGATGAGTGGAGGGTTGTGGAGGGCTGGTGTGATGAGTGGAGGGTTGTGGAGGGCTGGTGTGGTAAGTGGAGGGTTGTGGAGGGCTGGTGTGATGAGTGGAGAGTTGTGGAGGGCTGGTGTGATGAGTGGAGGGTTATGGAGGGCTGGTGTGATAAGTGGAGGGCTGGTGTGATAAGTGGAGGGCTGGTGTGATGAGTGGAGGGCTGGTGTGATAAGTGGAGAGCTGGTGTGATGAGTGGAGGGATGGTGTGATAAGTGGAGAGCTGGTGTGATGAGTGGAGGGTTGTGGAGGGCTGGTGTGATGAGTGGAGGGTTGTGGAGGGCTGGTGTGATGAGTGGAGGGTTGTGGAAGGATGGTGTGATGAGTGGAGAGTTGTGGAGGGCTGGTGTGATGAGTAAAGGGTTGTGGATGGCGGTGTGATGAGTGGAGGGTTGTGGAAGGCTGGTGTGATGAGTGGAGGGTTGTGGAGGGCTGGTGTGATGAGTGGAGGGTTGTGGAGGGCTGGTGTGATGAGTGGAGGGTTGTGAAAGGCTGGTGTGATGAATGGAGGGCTGGTGTGATGAGTGGAGGGTTGTGGAGGGCTGGTGTGATGAGTGGAGGGCTGGTGTGATGAGTGGAGGGCTGGTGTGATGAGTGGAGGGCTGGTGTGATGAGTGGAGAGCTGGTGTTGTGGGTGGAGAGCTGGTGTGATGAGTGGAGGGCTGGTGTGATGAGTGGAGGGCTGGTGTGATGAGTGGAGAGCTGGTGTTGTGGGTGGAGAGCTGTGGAGGGCTGGTGTGATGAGTGGAGGGTTGTGGAGGGCTGGTATGATGAGTGTACGGTTGTGGAGGGCTGGTATGATGAGTGGAGGGTTGTGGAGGGCTGGTGTGATGAGTGGAGGACTGGCGTTGTGGGTGAAGGGCTGGTGTGATGAGTGGAGGGTTGTGGAGGGCTGGTGTTTGTAGAGGCTGATACTACTACTATTACTACTACTGCTACTGCTACTATTACTACTACTGCTACTGCTACTATTAGTACTGCTACTACCACTACTACTGCTACTACTACTGCTTTTACTACTATTGATTATCCTACTGCTGCTACTATTACTACTACTATTACTACTACTACTGCTGCTATTACTACTACTACTACTACTACTACCTCTATTACTAATAATAAAGCTGTTGTAGATTCCACCACCACTACCACCTCCACCATCACCACCATCATCATCACCAATACTACCGCCACCACCACCACCTCGACGAGCCTGGCCCATGGCCGGGCTCAGAGAGTAGATACTCTCGAAACTCTTCAAAGGTATATCAAAGGTATATCGACCAACACTACCGCCACCACCACCACCTTCACCAACAATACCACCATCATCACCACCAACACTACCACCACCTCCACGAACACTACCACCAAAGAGAAGAAGTAAACTGGAGAGAGAAAGTTAGATTATCTGAAACACGGACAGAAGCGCTAACCAGGGAAGTGGAAAATAGTGAGCTAAAGTTAAAGGACTCGTACAAGATCCAGGAGAGAAAAGAGGAGCTAAAAAGCGATTAATGAAATTGAAAGAAATTCAAGGCAAACACCACATCTAGTATAAGGTCCCTGCTCAGACAAGACGGATCCTACACAGTTGACAACAAAGAAATGAGTGAGATACTGAAATCTCAATATGACTCTGTGTTCAGTAAGCCATTAATCACTCTAAAGATAGACAATCCAAATAATTTTTTCATGAATGAGCCTCAAAACCTTGTTAATGTATGCCAAATTTCTGATATAATCCTAACTCCACTAGACTTTGAGAAAGCCATTGACAACATGCCCATGCACTCAGCCCCAGGCCCAGACTCGTGGAACTGTGTTCATTAAGAACTGCAAGAGACCCCTCTCACGGGCCCTAAGTATGCTATGGATAAGGAGCTTAGACACAGGTGAGATTCCACAATCCCTAAAAACAATGGATATAGCCCCACTCCATAAAGGTGGCAGCAAAACAATAGCTAAGAACTATAGACCAATAGCTTTAACGTCCCACATCATAAAAATCTTTGAAAGAGTTTCAGAGCAGGTCGCTCCTGCCTCTCGCAACTACTGGAAAACCATGATATGGTCTTGGATGCACTGGAATACGAAGAGAATGCAGATGTAGTATACACAGATTTTGCAAAAGCCTTTGACAAGTGCGATCATGGTGTAATAGCACACAAAATGCGTGCTAAAGGAATAACTGGCAAAGTAGGCAGATGGATCTTCAACTTCCTAACCAATCGAACACAAAGAGTAGTGGTAAACAGAGTTAAATCGGAAGCTGCCATAGTGAAGAACTCTGTTCTACAAGGCACAGTACTCGCCCCTATCCTGTTCCTCATCCTCATATCAGACAGACAGAGATGTAAACCATAGCACTGTATCATCCTTTGCAGACGATACTAGGATCTGCATGAGAGTGTCATCCA
The DNA here is from genome assembly GCA_009830355.1 of Cherax destructor. Classification (NCBI taxonomy): domain Eukaryota; kingdom Metazoa; phylum Arthropoda; class Malacostraca; order Decapoda; family Parastacidae; genus Cherax; species Cherax destructor. Next base: position 68,521 of record WNWK01001890.1, on the reverse strand, counting down.
TTGAGGACACGACAAATCTCCAAGAAGATATAAACCAAGTTTTCCAATGAGCACCGAAGAACAATATGATGTTCAATGAAGACAAATTCCAACTACTCCGTTATGGAAAACTGGAGGAAATAATAACTAGGACTGAGTATACTACAAACTCTAATCACACAATAGAGAGGAAAAGTAATGTGATGGACCTGGAAGTGGTAATGTCAGAGGATGTCACCTTCAATGATCACAACAATGCCACTATCACATCTGCGAGGAAACTGATAGGATGGATAATGAGAACATTCAAGACAAGAGATGCCAAGCCAATGATGATCCTTGTTAAATCACTTGTTCTCTCTAGGCTGGAATACTGCTGTACATTAACATCTCCATTCAAGGCAGGTGAAATTGCAGATCTAGAGAATGTACAGAGAACCTTTACTGCACATGTAAGTTCCATCAAACACCTTAACTACTGGGAACTTTTGGAAGCACTTGACTTGTACTCACTGGAGCGCAGTCGAGAAAGATACATCATAATCTACACCTGGAAGATCCTGGAGGGACTGGTCCCTAACCTGCAAACCACATTCACTCCCTACGAAAGCAAAAGACTTGGCAGGCGATGCAACATACCCCCAGTGAAAAGTAGGGGCGCCATTAGTACACTAAAAGAAAACACAGTAAGTGTCCGGGGTCCAAGACTGTTCAACAGCCTCCCACCAGCCATAACGAGAATTACCACTAGGCCTCTGGCTGCCTTCAAGAGGGAGCTGGATAGATACCTAAAGTCAGTGCCGGATCAGCCGGGCTGTGGTTCCTACGTTGGACTACGTGCGGCCAGCAGTAAGAGCCTCGTTGATCTGGCCCTGATCCACCAGGAGGCCTGGTCATGGACCGGGCCACGGGGGCGTTGATCCCCGGAATACCCTCCAGGTAGACTCCACTACCACCACCATTACCCCCCCCCACAACCACCAGTACCCTCACCACCACTACTACTCCCACCAGCACCAAGACCACCATCAGCACTACCACCATCACCATCATCACCACCACTACCACCATCACCATCACTACCACCATCACCACTACCACCATCACCACCTCTACCACCATCATCACCACCACTACCACCATCACCACCACCACCACCACCACCACCATCATCACTACTACCATCACCACCACCTCCTCTGACAGACATTCCAGTCATCCAGATAACATACTTTAACATTCATTATTTACAAAATAACAACAGTACTCGACCCCCGTCGTGCTCCTCTAAGACTAACAAAACACAATTACATACCCTGAAGAAACCGAAAAAAAAAAAAATCCGCGGGGGAGTCAGTTCCCGGGTACCGTTAATCCGGAGCGGCTCCGGGGTCGGTGTCGAAGCCAGAGACACGGGCAGGTCTCGGAATGTGTGAGCTGTGGGTCCAGTCAGTGCGAGGCCTTGCGGAGGGTGGCAGGAATTTCATTTGTCTCACACACACACACACACACACACACACACACACACACACACACACATACTCAGATGAATCCCAGGGATGTTAGGAAGTATTTCTTCAGTCACAGAGTTGTCAGGAAGTGTAATAGTCTGGGAAGTGATGTAGCGGAACCAGGATCCATACATAGCTTTAAGAAGAGGTACGATAAAGCTCATGGATCAGGAAGAGTGATTTAGTAGCGACCAGTGAAGAGGCGGGGCCAGGACCTATGAATCGACCCCTGCAACCACAACTAGGTGAGTACAACTAGGTGAGTACAACTAGGTGAGTACAACTAGGTGAGTACAACTAGGTGAGTAGACACACACACACGCACACACACACGCACGCACATCAAGAAATTAGAGAAAAAGTGCAAAGGTTTGCAACAAGACTAGTCCCGAAGCTAAGGAGTATGTCCTACGAGAAGAGGTTAAGGAAAATTAATCTCGCGACACTGGAGGACAGGAGGGACATGATAACGACATATAAAATACTGAGAGGAATTGACAAGGTGGACAGGTACAGGATGTTCCAGAGATGAGACACAACAACAAGGGGCCACAACTGGAAGTTGAAAACTCAAATGAGTCACAGGGATGTTAGGAAGTATTTCTTCAGTCATAGAGTTGTCAGGAAGTGGAACAATCTTGAGAGTGATGTAGTGGAGGCAGGATCCATACATAGCTTTAAGAAGAGGTACCATAAATGTAATGGAGCAGGGAGAGAGTGGACCTAGTAACTACTAACGAAGAGGCGAGGCCAGGAACTATGAATCGACCCCTGCAACCACAATTAGGTGAGTAGTTGAGTACAAACACACCCACACACACAGAGTGGTCGGGAAGTGGAATAGTTTAGGAAGCGATGTAGCGGAGGCAGGTTCCATTCATAGCTTTAAGAAGAGGTATGATAAAACTCATGGCGCAGGGAGAGTGACCCAGTAGCGGCCAGTGAAGAGGCGGGGCCAGGAGCTATGACCCGACCCCTGCAACCACAACTAGGTGAGTACACACAAACATGCACGCACGCACGCAATCAAGCACGCACGCACACACACACACGCACGCACGCACGCACTCATTAATAGCGACCAGAGAAGAGGCGGGGGTCAGGAGCTGCAACTCGACCTTCTACAACACCATATAGGTGAGTACACGGTTGATGGGGGCTGAGGCCTGGGGGCGGGAGCCAGGAGCTGCAACTCGACTCTCTACAACCCCATATTGATGAGTACACGGGGGGGATAGCTGTGGCCAGAAGGCATGGGGGCCAGGAGCTGAGCCTCAACCCCTGCAACCACATACAGGTGAGTAAGTGCACATGTAGACACACCAGTTCATTTCCCCTCTCATGCAATCATCTCACCCCTAAGTCTCCCATACACCCATGTACATCTCCCCAGCACTTGCATCTCCCACCCCTAAGTCTCCCATACACCCATGTACATCTCCCCAGCACTTGCATCTCCCACCCCTAAGTCTCCCATACACCCATGTACATCTCCCCAGCACTTGCATCTCCCACCCCTAAGTCTCCCATACACCCATGTACATCTCCCCAGCACTTGCATCTCCCACCCCTAAGTCTCCCATACACCCATGTACATCTCCCCAGCACTTGCATCTCCCTCTGTCTCTAATATGCTTAAATCTCTCCCTGAATATCTAACATGTATTCCTCTTCCCAGTGTTCCTGGTATGCATACATGCCTCACTCATGTATATGCCTCCCACCAATATTTCCCATGCATACTGCAACTCTCATTGAAAATGAGGAAAAGACTTGGTTTTATCCTCATTATTATTGTGATCCTGGGTTATGAATCCTCCCTGGGATTAATAGGTTATGAATCCTCCCTGGGATTAATAGGTTATGAATCCTCCTTGGGATTACTAGGTTATGAATCCTCCCTGGGATTAATATGTTTTGAATCCTCCCTGGGATTAATAGGTTATGAATCCTCCCTGGGATTAATAGGTTATGAATCCTCCCTGGGATTAATAGGTTATGAATCCTCCCTGGGATTAATAGGTTATGAATCCTCCCTGGGATTACTAGGTTATGAATAATCCTCCCTGGGATTACTAGGTTATGAATCCTCCCTGGGATTACTAGGTTATGAATCCTCCCTGGGATTACTAGGTTATGAATCCTCCCTTTGATTACTAGGTTATGAATCCTCCTTGGGATTACTAGGTTATGATCCTCCCTGGGATTACTAGGTTATGAATCCTCCCTGGGATTACTAGGTTATGAATCCTCCCTGGGATTACTAGGTTATGAATCCTCCCTGGGATTACTAGGTTATGAATCCTCCCTGGGATTAATAAGTTATGAATCCTCCCTGGGATTACTAGGTTATGAATAATCCTCCCTGGGATTACTAGGTTATGAATCCTCCCTGGGATTACTAGGTTATGAATCCTCCCTGGGATTACTAGGTTATGAATCCTCCCTTTGATTATTAGGTTATGAATCCTCCCTGGGATTACTAGGTTATGAATCCTCCCTGGGATTACTAGGTTATGAACCCTCCCTGGGATTACTAGGTTATGAATCCTCCCTGGCATTACTAGGTTATGAATCCTCCCTGGGATTACTAGGTTATGAATCCTCCCTGGGATTACTAATGCCAACCAAGTCTTATTTTCCTTCGGTGAAATCCGCTTTGCCGAAACCTGTATCTAACACAAGATATAATTGTTGGTAATAGAGCCAAGATTTCTTGCCTTCATACCAACTACAATAAGCAACAAGCCCCATACTTGCACTACAACTCTATACAATTGCAATGGCCTATTGCAATTATTATAATAATAAATAATAATAATAATTTTTATTAATATTAGTAGTAGTCGTAGTAGTAGTAGTAGTCGTAATAGTAGTCGTAGTAGTAGACGTAATAGTAGTATTAGCAGGAGCAGTAGTAGCAGCTAGTAGTTGTAGAAGTGGTAGTAGTAGTCGTAATAGTAGTCGTAGTAGTAGTGGAAGGAGTAGTAGTAGTAACAGTAGTCGCAGTAGTAGTAGTAGTAGTCGCAGTAGTAATCGCAGAAGCAGTAGTAGTAGTGGTAGTATTAGTAGTAGTCGTAGTAGCAGTAGTAGTAGTAGTCGCAGTAGCAGTAGTCGTAGTCGCAGCAGTAGTAGTAGTAACAGTAGCAGTAGTATGACCAACATTATTATTAATCTTGTAAAATTCATGAAAAAGCGCTAAACCCGAAAAGATCATTCAAGTCCTGGGGAATGGGGTGGTTAGAGGCTGATGAGGTATGATCCGAGGAAGTGGAAGGTATCTCCAATTCCTCAGATCAAGAGCCCTTTATTTAGGCTGTATTCGAATTCTTTCCTACGAAGACCCAGAAGTTCAATGACCCTTACGAGTTTAGCGCCTGCCCATATCTGTAGGTCCCACGTAGTTGTTTCCGGGGGTCAGCGACCCCTGTACCCGCGGCCCGGTCCCAGACTAGACCTCCTGGATGCTGGTTTGATTGACCAGGCTGTTGTTGGTGTTCGCCGCTCCCGCGCAGCGCAACACAGGCTGGTCAGGTACTGACTTGAGGAACCCATCACTACACAACTGCCACACGAAATGGAGTCGAAACCAAACGACGTTTCGGTCATGGCCCATTATCAAGTCATGTATAAAAAAGGTCCAGCATAGACCGGAACCTTGTCTGTTTTCACCTCCAGTTTACTGGTCATAAACTCTGATTTGTCTTACTTTTCCCGTCTAAAGTAATTGTAGCAGCAATTTCGATTAAAAGTGTGATTACGAATTTTAGCTAAACAAATAAGGTATGTAATAAAATGCTTCGAACCGTTCTAAATCGTCGAAATATGCAACACAATAACATTTCAGCCTTCTAGGTGCCTCGAGTTAGGTGTTATGTGTCGCATCCTGGAGAAGAGACCCTGAGATGACCTCGTGGGGAAATAAGCCACGGCTTGTCTCACTTCTGTTATCCTGGCTTAATATACCGACAAAACTATCTTCTGCCTTTCATTTATTTTGTTTTAAGAACTTAATTGTACACTCCCCCCCCCCTAACTCATTCTGTGGGTGGTAGTCGATAAATTGGAAGGTGCACAACGAGGCCCACCACAGTCTTCTGAAACAAGTTACACAACTGATTTGAATAAGCGGTTTACAAAACCGATACGTTGGTAGATGAGACACTTCTGCAACATTTGGGTATCTTTATTCTGGATACCCAAAAGTTGCACATAGAAGGCTGAAATGTTATTTTGTTGCATATTTCGACGATTTAGAACGGTTTGAAGGATTTTATGACATACCCTATTTGTTTAGCTAAAATTCGTAATTACACTTTTAATCGAAATTGCTGCTACAATTACTTTAGACGGGAAAAGTAAGACAAATCAGAGTTTATTCTGATTATACCTCCCCCCCCAGCACTAATAACTTAGGATAACTCAAGGAAGTCAAGAAATGTACAAGGAATATACGTTATTTTCAACCGGGTCAGTCTTTCCGTAGGATACGACCCACAACAGAACCAGTTACTGTTAGGTTATACTGGCAACAGGTGTAAGGAGACTCACCCATACGTCTCGACACATCCAGTTGTGTAGCGAAGCCTCATACTACTAAGCTAGAGGTCAGCAAGGACCAGCGTACCACTGCGAAGCCTCATACTACTAAGCTGAGGTCAGCAAGGACCAGCGTACCACTGCGAAGCCTCATACTACTAAGCTGAGGTCAGCAAGGACAAGCGTACCACTGCAAAGCCTCATACTACTAAGCTGAGGTCAGCAAGGACCAGCGTACCACTGAAAAGCCTCATACTACTAAGCTAGAGGTCAGCAAGGACCAGCGCACCACTGCGAAGCCTCATACTACTAAGCTGAGGTCAGCAAGAGGACCAGCCAACCACTTGCGACAAGCCTCATCACTACTAAGCTAGAGGTCAGCAGGACCAGCGTACCACTAAAAAGCCTCATACTACTAAGCTAGAGGTCAGCAAGGACCACCGTACCACTGCGAAGCCTCATACTACTAAGCTAGAGATCAGCAAGGACCAGCGTACCACTGCGAAGCCTCATACTACTAAGCTAGAGGTCAGCGGACCAGCACCACTGCGAGCCTCATACTACTAAGCTGAGGTCAGCAGGACCAGCCATGGAAGCCTCATACTAAGCTGAGGTCAGCAAGGACTAGCGACCACTGAAGCCTCATACTACTAAGCTAGAGGTCAGCAAGGACCAGCGCACCACTGCGAAGCCTCATACTACTAAGCTAGAGGTCAGAAAGGACCAGCGCACCACTGCGAAGCCTCATACTACTAAGCTAGAGGTCAGCAAGGACCAGCGCACCACTGCGAAGCCTCATACTACTAAGCTAGAGGTCAGCAAGGACCAGCGACCACTGCGAAGCCTCATACTACTAAGCTAGAGGTCAGCAAGGACCAGCGTACCACTGCGAAGCCTCATACTACTAAGCTAGAGGTCAGCAAGGACCAGCGTACCACTGCGAAGCCTCATACTACTAAGCTAGAGGTCAGCAAGGACCAGCGACCACTGCGAAGCCTCATACTACTAAGCTAGAGGTCAGCAAGGACCAGCGACCACTGCGAAGCCTCATACTACTAAGCTAGAGGTCAGCAAGGACCAGCGCACCACTGCGAAGCCTCATACTACTAAGCTAGAGTCAGCAGGACCAGCGTACACTGCGAAGCCTCATACTACTAAGCTAGAGGTCAGCAAGGACCAGCGCACCACTGCGAAGCTCATACTACTAAGCTAGAGGTCAGCAAGGACCAGCGCACCACTGCGAAGCCTCATACTACTAAGCTAGAGGTCAGCAAGGACCAGCGTACCACTGCGAAGCCTCATACTACTAAGCTAGAGGTCAGCAAGGACCAGCGCACCACTGCGAAGCCTCATACTACTAAGCTAGAGGTCAGCAAGGACCAGCGCACCACTGCGAAGCCTCATACTACTAAGCTAGAGGTCAGCAAGGACCAGCGCACCACTGCGAAGCCTCATACTACTAAGCTAGAGGTCAGCAAGGACCAGCGCACCACTGCGAAGCCTCATACTACTAAGCTAGAGGTCAGCAGGACCAGCGCACCACTGCGAAGCCTCATACTACTAAGCTAGAGGTCAGCAAGGACCAGCGTACCACTGCGAAGCCTCATACTACTAAGCTAGATGTCAGCAAGGACAGCGTACCACTGCGAAGCCTCATACTACTAAGCTAGATGTCAGCAAGGACCAGCGCACCACTGCGAAGCCTCATACTACTAAGCTAGAGGTCAGCAAGGACCAGCGACCACTGCGAAGCCTCATACTACTAAGCTAGATGTCAGCAAGGACCAGCGTACCACTGCGAAGCCTCATACTACTAAGCTAGATGTCAGCAGGACCAGCGTACCACTGCGAAGCCTCATACTACTAAGCTAGAGGTCAGCAAGGACCAGCGCACCACTGCGAAGCCTCATACTACTAAGCTAGATGTCAGCAAGGACCAGCGTACAACTGCGAAGCCTCATACTACTAAGCTAGAGGTCAGCAAGGACCAGCGCACCACTGCGAAGCTTCATACTACTAAGCTAGAGGTCAGCAAGGACCAGCGCACCACTGCGAAGCCTCATACTACTAAGCTAGAGGTCAGCAAGGACCAGCGTACCACTGCGAAGCCTCATACTACTAAGCTAGAGGTCAGCAAGGACCAGCGCACCACTGCGAAGCCTCATACTACTAAGCTAGAGGTCAGCAAGGACCAGCGCACCACTGCGAAGCCTCATACTACTAAGCTAGAGGTCAGCAAGGACCAGCGCACCACTGCGAAGCCTCATACTACTAAGCTAGAGGTCAGCAAGGACCAGCGCACCACTGCGAAGCTTCATACTACTAAGCTAGAGGTCAGCAAGGACCAGCGCACCACTGCGAAGCCTCATACTACTAAGCTAGAGGTCAGCAAGGACCAGCGTACCACTGCGAAGCCTCATACTACTAAGCTAGATGTCAGCAAGGACCAGCGTACCACTGCGAAGCCTCATACTACTAAGCTAGATGTCAGCAAGGACCAGCGTACCACTGCGATGCCTCATACTACTAAGCTAGAGGTCAGCAAGGACCAGCGTACCACTGCGAAGCCTCATACTACTAAGCTAGATGTCAGCAAGGACCAGCGTACCACTGCGAAGCCTCATACTACTAAGCTAGAGGTCAGCAAGGACCAGCGTACCACTGCGAAGCCTCATACTACTAAGCTAGAGGTCAGCAGGACCAGCGCACCACTGCGAACCTCACACTAAGCTAGAGGTCAGCAGGACCAGCGTCCACTGCAACCTCATACTCTAAGCTAGATGTCAGCAAGGACCAGCGTACCACTGCGAAGCCTCATACTACTAAGCTAGAGGTCAGCAAGGACCAGCGCACCACTGCGAAGCCTCATACTACTAAGCTAGAGGTCAGCAAGGACCAGCGCACCACTGCGAAGCCTCATACTACTAAGCTAGAGGTCAGCAAGGACCAGCGTACCACTGCGAAGCCTCATACTACTAAGCTAGAGGTCAGCAAGGACCAGCGTACCACTGCGAAGCCTCATACTACTAAGCTAGAGGTCAGCAAGGACCAGCGCACCACTGCGAAGCCTCATACTACTAAGCTAGAGGTCAGCAAGGACCAGCGCACCACTGCGAAGCCTCATACTACTAAGCTAGAGGTCAGCAAGGACGAGCGCACCACTGCGAAGCCTCATACTACTAAGCTAGAGGTCAGCAAGGACCAGCGTACCACTGCGAAGCCTCATACTACTAAGCTAGAGGTCAGCAAGGACCAGCGTACCACTGCGAAGCCTCATACTACTAAGCTAGAGGTCAGCAAGGACCAGCGCACCACTGCGAAGACTCATACTACTAAGCTAGAGGTCATTAAGGACCAGCGCACCACTGCGAAGCCTCATACTACTAAGCTAGAGGTCAGCAAGGACCAGCGCACCACTGCGAAGCCTCATACTACTAAGCTAGAGGTCAGCAAGGACCAGCGCACCACTGCGAAGCCTCATACTACTAAGCTAGAGGTCAGCAAGGACCAGCGCACCACTGCGAAGCCTCATACTACTAAGCTAGAGGTCAGCAAGGACCAGCGTACCACTGCGAAGCCTCATACTACTAAGCTAGAGGTCAGCAAGGACCAGCGTACCACTGCGAAGCCTCATACTACTAAGCTAGAGGTCAGCAAGGACAAGCGCACCACTGCGAAGCCTCATACTACTAAGCTAGAGGTCAGCAAGGACCAGCGCACCACTGCGAAGCCTCATACTACTAAGCTAGAGGTCAGCAAGGACCAGCGTACCACTGCGAAGCCTCATACTACTAAGCTAGAGGTCAGCAAGGACCAGACCAGCGCACCACTGCGAAGCCTCATACTACTAAGCTAGAGGTCAGCAAGGACCAGCGTACCACTGCGAAGCCTCATACTACTAAGCTAGAGGTCAGCAAGGACCAGCGTACCACTGCAGTTTTATTTAGCTCTTCAACAGTCAAGTTTCTTAATAAGCTCCTCTACACAGTGCAATTTTTCTTGAGTGTGAATTATGGAGTGTATCCCTTCACTGACGTAAATACACTGGAAAGTTTCCAGCACAGACTGAACAAATATACTGATAAGTTTCCAGCACAGACTGAACAAATACACTGATAAGTTTCCAGCACAGACTGAACAAATACACTGATAAGTTTCCAGCACAGACTGAACAAATACACTGATAAGTTTCCAGCACAGACTGAACAAACACACTGATAAGTTTCCAGCACAGACTGAACAAATACACTGATAAGTTTCCAACACAGACTGAACAAATACACTGATAAGTTTCCAACACAGACTGAACAAATACACTGATAAGTTTCCAGCACAGACTGAACAAATACACTGATAAGTTTCCAGCACAGACTGAACAAATACACTGATAAGTTTCCAGCACAGACTGAACAAATACACTGATAAGTTTCCAGCACAGACTGAACAAATACACTGATAAGTTTCCAGCACAGACTGAACAAATACACTGATAAGTTTCCAGCACAGACTGAACAAACACACTGATAAGTTTCCAGCACAGACTGAACAAATACACTGATAAGTTTCCAGCACAGACTGAACAAATACACTGATAAGTTTCCAGCACAGACTGAACAAATACACTGATAAGTTTCCAGCACAGACTGAACAAATACACTGATAAGTTTCCAGCACAGACTGAACAAACACACTGATAAGTTTCCAGCACAGACTGGACAAACACACTGATAAGTTTCCAACACAGACTGAACAAACACACTGATAAGTTTCCAGCACAGACTGAACAAACACACTGATAAGTTTCCAGCACAGACTGGACAAACACACTGATAAGTTTCCAACACAGACTGGACAAATACACTGGAAAGTTTCCAGCACAGACTGGACAAATTCATTGATATGTTTCCAGCACAGACTGAACAAATACACTTAAGAGCTACATGGTGGCCAGTGGCCTGGTGGCTAAAGCTCTCGCTTCACACACGGAGGGCCCGGGTTCGATTCTCGGCGGGGTGGAAACATTTCGACGTGTTTCCTTACACCTGTTGTCATGTTCACCTAGCAGCAAATAGGTACCTGGGTGTTAGTCGACTGGTGTGGGTCGCATCCTGGGGGACAAGATTAAGGACCCCAGTGGAAATAAGACAGACAGTCCTCGATGACGCACTGACTTTCTTGGGTTATCCTGGGTGGCTAACCCTCCGGGGTTAAAAATCCGAAGAAAATCTTATCTTATCTTATCTAGCTGAGTATAAAAACGAGGTGTCTATCATGTAGCAATAGGCCTTCTGTAGTTTGCTTTATCCTTCATCAAGTCAAAGTGTTCCTTGACGCTGGTGAGGGGCTCTTGCTCTAAGGAATTGGATCTGTGCTCCAGTTCCCTGACTTGAGACTGAAATACCTTCCATATCCCCCCCCCACAGGAGCTGTATAATCCCTACGGGTTTAGCGCTCCCCCATGATTATAATAACAATGTCAATGAGTCGAGGCAGTTCGTCCCTGTATAACGATCCTCTGCAGTGTGTGTTTACTCTGCGGTAGTTATTCTTCCCCCTCTTATGTAATTTAGTTATTGTCGGTTAGAAACAAAAAATTCTAGGGTAGTTAGCATTAAAATGAAGTAAAGTGACCTTCAACTTATTAGATTGAGATCATTTTTTAAGATTTTTTTTTATGTATACGGAGAAATGCTTAACAATTCGCAAACAGGCGAAATTATTTACAAACATCTCTGAGTCCACAGCAGGATTCGAACTTGCAAACTCGTCATCAGAGTATAAGTACTTTATCCACACAGAAAAAAATTAAGAATGTTTGTAAAACTTGCGATTTTGGCTTAAATAGTAAACTGTTCTTGCCGAATAAGGCAAGCGAAATTTTGTGTCTGCAGAAATTTCGTAAAAGTCATTCTGAACCTAACGATTTTTTTTTATTTCATTGTGTTTGCTTATTATTAAATTATTGTAAACTTATCTAAAATACATTTAGTTGGATTAAGCTAAATTAAATTGCGCTTGTTATAATAAGGTTAGGTAAGTTTTCTAAGGCGCTTTTGGTGCAAAATTATTAATTTTTACATTAATATTAACGAAAAAAATATTTCTTTAAACGTATAAGAGAAATTTTTAGAAAATACTTATTTTTAAATGAGTTCTTGCTAATTGACTAGTTTTACCTATTCGGCACGATATATATATATATATATATATATATATATATATATATATATATATATATTATATATATATATATAGTATATGTATATATATATATATATATATATATATATATATATATATATATATATATATATATATATATATGCAAGACAACCACTATGAAAAATAGAGAATTCCAAGCGCTTTCGTGACTACTCACATTATCAAGTTCCTTGATAATGTGAGTAGTCCAAGCTTGAATTCCTCTATTTTTCATAGTGGTTGTCTTGCATATTTTGATATCACCTGTTTACTGTGATTTTTTTGCATATATATATATATATATATATATATATATATATATATATATATATATATATATATATATATCTTTTCTTTCAACACGTCGGCCATTTCCCACCGAGGCAGGGTGGCCCAAAAGGAAAAACGAAAGTTTCTCCTTTTACATTTAGTAATATATACAGGAGAAGGGTAACTAGCCCTTGCTCCCGGCATTTTAGTCGCCTCTTATATATATATATATATATATATATATATTAACACATCGGCCGATTCCCACCAAGGCAGGGTGGCCATAAAAAGAAAAACTTTCATCATCATTCACTCCATCAGTCTTGCCAGAGGGGTGCTTTACACTACAGTTATAAACCTGCAACATTAACACCCCTCCTTCAGAGTGCAGACACTGTACTTCCCATCTCCAGGACTCAAGTCAAGATTCCCTGTATCCCACCACACATTAATCTCAGACATGACATCTCCACTGACTCCAGTCTTCTCCTTGTTGCAACATTCATCACCCATGCTTCACACCCATATAAGTGTGTTGGTAAAACTATACTCTCATACATTCCCCTCTTTGCTTCCACGGACAAAGTTCTATGTCTCCACAGACTCCTAAGTGCACCACTCATCCTTTTCCCCTCATCAGTTCTATGATTCATCTCATCCTTCACAGACCCATCTGCTGACACGTCCACTCCTAAATATCTGAATACATTCACCTCCTCCATACTCTCTCCCTCCAATCTGATATCCAATCTTTCATCACCTAATCTTTTTGTTATCCTCATCACCTTACTCTTTCCTATATTCACTTTTAATTTCCTTCTTTTACACACCCTACCAAACTCATCCACCAACCTCTGCAACTTCTCTTCAGAATCTCCCAAAAGCACAGTGTCATCCGCAAAAAGCAACTGTGACAACTCCCACTTTGTGTTAGATTCTTTATATTTTAACCCCACATCTATTGCCAACACCCGAGCATTCACTTCTCTTACAACCCCATCTATAAATATATTGAACAACCATGATGACATCACACATCCTTGTCTAAGGCCCTCTTACATACTCTAACCTGAGCCTCACTATCCTCGTAGAAACTCTTCACTGCTTTCATTAACCTGCCTCCTATTCCATACACCTGCAACATTTGTCACATTGTCCCCCTATCCACCCTGTCATACGCCTTTTCCAAATCCATAAATGCCACAAAAACCTCTTTAACCTTATCTAAATACTGTTCACCTATATGTTTCATTGTAAACACTTGGTCTACACACTCCCTACCTTTCCTAAAGCCTCCTTGTTCATCTGTTATCCCACTCTCCGTCTTACTCTTAATTCTTTCAATAATAACTCTACCATACAATTTACCAGGTATACTCAACAGACTTATCCCCTATAAGTTTTGCATCTCTATATATATATATATATACATGAGGGTACACAGTGAATGTGGGGGAAGGGGGGTGAGAGGAAAGACATTATTTTTTCAAAGATTCGTTTATTCGAGAAATCAGTGTTTGTGAGAGCAGTGAGCGAGACTAAGCCCCGGGGCAATGACCCCCGGAACCATCAACAGGTGGATAGGCGTCTAAGCACACCGCCCCCTTATCACTTCGCCCACTTGCCCACTTTCACTCCCACTCAAACCCACCGCCTACCTACTCCAACACCCACTCCCCCCTCCCCCCACCACCTTCCCCCACCACCTACTTCCACACCCACTCACGCCCCACAACCTCCCTTAACCACCCAGTTTCGCAAATACTCACGCCCACTACCTCCTTCAACCACCCACTTCCACGCCCACCACCTCCCACAACCATCCACTTCCAAACCCACTCACCCATCCTCTTAAACCACCTGAGGTTTCACTCATACCACTCCCCCACCTCTGCAAGAACTCTTACCCTCCCCTCCCCTCCCTTTCCCTCCCTTCCCCTCCCCTCCCCTACCATAATTAGCAGTAACTGTATATTTTCTGTTAGTCATTTAACATATCTTCCGTGTAACGTCACTGCATTTCCGCCTGCAGTGATGGAGGGAAGGTGGGAGGGAAGGAGGGAGGAAGGAAAGGAGGTACGGAAGGAGGGACAGAGAGAGACCGATCTATATATATATATATATATATATATATATATATATATATATATATATATATATATATATATATATATATATATATATATATATAGTCGTGTCGAATAGGTAAAACTTGCTATTTTTGGCTTAAATAGCAACGTTCTTCTTGCCGAATAAGGCAAGCGAAAATTTGTGTATGCAATAATTTCGCAAAAATCATTCCGAACCTAACGAAAAAATATATTTAGAGGAGTTAGGCTAAAGTAAATTGCGCTTGTTATAATAAGGTTGGGTAAGTTTTCTAAGATTATTTGGGTACAAAATTATTAATTTTTACATTAACATAAATGAAAACAATATATCTCTAAACGTATAAGAGAAAATTTTATAAAGGACTTAATTTTAAATGAGTTATCGCTAACTGACCAGTTTTACCTATTCGGCACGACATATATATATATATATATATATATATATATATATATATATATATATATATATATATATATATATATATATAATAGAGAGAGAGAGAGAGAGAGAGAGAGAAATTGTTAAATGCTGATGTGCTGATGAAGATTAATAAGTTGAGGCAGTCTAGGGAACAAATGGATTTGATAGTTAAAAATAGGAGAGGAGAGTTATTAAATGGAGAGTTAGAGGTATCGGGAAGAATTGAGGAATTGTTAAATGCTGATGAAGATAGAGAAGCTGTGATTTCGTGTATAGGGCAAGGAGGAATAACATCTTGTAGGAGTGAGGAAGAGCCAGTTGTGAGTGTTGGTGAAGTTCGTAAGGCAGCTGCGATTGATGGGATAAAGATAGAAATGTTAATGGTAGGTGGGGATATAGTTTTGGAGTGGTTAGTGTTTTTATTTAATAAATGTATGGAAGAGGGTAAAGTTCCTAGGGATTGGCAGAGAGCATGCATAGTTCCTTTGTATAAAGGCAAAGGGGACAAAAGAGAATGCAAAAATTATAGGGAAATAAGTCTGTTGAGTATACCTGGTAAAGTGTATGGTAGTTATTAGTGAAAGAATTAAGAGTAAGACGGAGAGCAGGATAGCAGATGAACAAGGAGGCTTTAGGAAGGGTAGGGGGTGTGTTGATCAAGTGTTTACAGTGAAACATATAGGTGAACAGTATCTAGATAAGGGTAAAGAGGTTTTTGTGGCATTTATGAATTCGGAAAAGGCATATGATAGGGTGGATAGGGGGGTAATGTGGCAGATGTTGCAAATGTATGGAATAGGAGGTAGGTTACTGAAAGCTGTGAAAAGTTTTTACGAGGATAGTGAGGCTCAGGTGTAGGAGAGAGGGAGATTATTTCCCAGTAAAAGTAGGCCTTAGAGAAGGATGTGTGATGTCACCATGGTTCTATAAATTTATAGATGGGGTTATAAGAGAAGTGAATGTTCGGGTGTTGGCAAGAAGTGTGGGGTTAAAACATAAAGAATCTAACACAAAGTGGGAGTTGTCACTGTTGCTCTTTGCTGATGACACTGTGCTTTTGGGAGATTCTGAAGAGAAGTTGCAGAGGTTGGTGGATGAGTTTGGTAGGGTATGTAAAAGAAGAAAATTGAAAGTGAATATAGGAAAGAGTAAGGTGATGAGGATAACAAAAAAAATAGGTAGCGAAAGACTGGATATCAGGTTGGAAGGAGAGAGTATGGAGGAGGTGAATGTATTCAGATATTTAGGAGTGGACGTGTCGGCAGATGGGTCTATGAAAGATGAGGTGAATCATAGAATTGATGAGGGTGTGAAGCATGGGCGATGAATGTTGCAACAAGGAGAAGGCTGGAGGCAGTGGAGATGTCGTGTCTGAGGGTAATGTGTGGTGTGAATATAATGCAGAGAATTCGTAGTTTGGAGATTAGGAGGAGGTGCGGGATTACCAAAACTATTATACAAAGGACTGAGGAGGGGTTGTTGAGGTGGTTCGGACATGTAGAGAGGCTGGAACAAAATAGAATGACTTCGAGAGTGTATATATCTGTAGTGGAGGGAAGGTGGGGTAGAGGTCGGCCTAGGAAAGGTTGGAGGGAAGGGGTAAAGGAGGTTTTGTGTGCGAGGAGCTTGGACTTCCAGTAAGCGTGCCTGAGCGTGTTAGATAGGAGCAAATGGAGACAAATGGTTTTTAGGACTTGACGTGCTGTTGGAGTGTGAGTAGGGTAATATTTATGAAGGGATTCAGGGAAACCGGCAGGTCGGACTTGAGTCCTGGAGATGGGAAGTACAGTGCCTGAACTCTGAAGGAGGGGTGTTAATGTTGCAGTTTTATAACTGAAGTGTAAGTGCGCTTCTGGCAAGACAGTGATGGAGTGAATGATGGTGAAAGTTTTTCTTTTTCGGGCCACCCTGCCTTGGTGGGAAACGGTCGATGTGTTTATATATATATATATAGTAGGTTGGTAGACAGCAACCGCCCAGGGAGGTACTACTGTCCTGCCAAGTGAGTGTAAAACGAAAGCCTGTAATTGTTTTACATGATGGTAGGATTGCTGGTGTCTTTTTTCTGTCTCATAAACATGCAAGATTTCAGGCATGTCTTGTTACTTCTACTTACACTTAGGTCACACTACACATTCATGTACAAGCATATAATATATACAAACCCCTCTGGGTTTTCTTCTATTTTCTAACTAGTTCTTGTTCTTATTTCCTCTTATCTCCATGGGGAAGTGGAACAGAATTCTTCCTCCGTGAGCCATGCGTGTCGTAAGAGTCGACTAACATGCCGGGAGCAAGGGACTAGTAACCCCTTCTTCTGTATACATTACTAAAGTTAAAAAGAGAAACTTTTGTTTTTCTCTTTGGGCCACCCCGGCTTGGTGGGAAATGGCCGATTTGTTGAAAGAAAGAATATATATATATATATATATATATATATATATATATATATATATATATATATATATATATATATATATATATATATATATATATATATATATATATATATATATATATATACATGTATGTATGTTATACAAATCAATATTTTATACCCATGGGAGGTCCAGACCCACATGGAGACAAATATTCATGGAGTATACCTGGAGAGGGTTTCGGGGGTCAACGCCCCCGCGGCCCGGTCTGTGACCAGGCCTCATGGTGGATCAGGGTCTGATCAACCTGGCTGTTACTGTTGGCCGCACGCAACCCGGAGTACGAACCACAGCCCGGCTGGTACTGACTTTAGGTGCCTGTCCAGTGTCTGCTTGAAGACAGCCAGGGGTCTATTGGTAATCCCCCTTATGTATGCTGGGAGGCAGTTGAACAGTACTGTGTAGGGGAAACGTTTCAGTATATACTAAAGTGATGCACGTGTGTGTTACTTATCAAGAAGAGTCGTGTGTTGCCTGAACATTTCAAGCCTCAACTGAGGGTTGAAAACTTACTAAAATACAATTAAAAACTTACTAAAACACAATGATAAAGTTTGAAGTTACTCTTCTGCGTTTGCGACCAAAGCGCCAGCTTATGCGGGTTCTTCTACACGTACAGTCACCCCGCACATGTGGCGTGTTCGCAATTTCAGTTGGTAGCCAACGATGCAACCTCTGTTTCCAGATCATTTCTTTTAACTATGAAAAGGAATTCCTCGTTTAAAACCATTCTCTGCTTCGTACCTGTGAGTTCACCAGTCACTCACACCTTAAGTTTGCTGCCTATACGGGACACTTTCTGGAATTCGATCCACACTACACACGCGGGGATCTTTGTGTTACATCTTTTTTATATATATATGTAATTACCGTGTTTTCCAGCAAATGAGGCGCGCTTTTTTTCCCCACAAAATGTCTTGGAAAGTCAGCTTGTGCCTTAAATGCACAAGGTCAGGGGTCAAGGGTAGGCCTTGGGCTACGCTTTAGCGTAAAGTAAGAGAGTAATTAGCCCTTGAATATGATTACCGATTTACCATTATGATATTTGTGTCGTGCGTCTAATATGCCGGAAAACACGGTAATTCAAGAATATTTTATGGAGAAATCCAAGTGGACCTTATCATTAATTTGTTGCTATCTTCCAGCGATGATGGCTGGCACTGTTTCACCAGCGGTGTCGTCGAGGTACTGGTACAGTAGTAGGGAGCATTTGTCTTGTATCCTCTCTTAAATACAGTAGTAACATTTGGTATTTACAATCATTTGATGCTCTGTAATCTTCTTATAATGTCTTATTAAATATTACCGTCGGTGGGTACGCAGCTTGCTGATAAATTAGACACATGTGTAACACTTGGGTATCTTTATTGTGGAAACGTTTCGCCACACAATGGCTTCATCAGTCCAGCACGAAGAATAATGACGAAGACCAGGTGTTTGAGGTAATCAGTCCCTCAGCCTGGAGTCAATATAATTAGTCCGTCATTCTCAAAAGATTGATGGAGTGATTACATCGACTCCAGGCTCAGGGACTGATGACCTCAAACTCCTTCTGATATTCACCATTCATTTTTGTATTGGACTGATGAATTCCCTGTGTGGCACAGGTGTCTAATTAATCAACCTATGGGTCCTCTGAACCATTCATGTAGACGCAACTCGATGTCAACACTGAAGGTTCAAGCCGCCAGTGCTTCGCTCCACCAGATTTATGCTCAGTGTCTCTGAGAATTTGAACGCGTGTCGAGACTTGATAATTCAGTTTATATTTAATGTGGCCTGAGTATATTCGCATTATTCTCGACTGTCTTCAAGAGGGAACTTGATAGGTTCCTCAAATCAGTCCTTGATCAGCCGGGCTGTGATGCATACGTTTGACTGCATAAGGCCAGCAGCAACAGCCTAGTCAATGTGGCCAGCAACCTGGAGGTGTGATCTAGGTCCGGGCCCCGGGGGCGATGCCCCCCGAAAGCAGCATAAGATAAGCATAAGGTAATAAGAGAAGGCTGAGAAGCACCCTGAAGGCTATCTTCAGTACATAAGTCATTATTCTTTATTACTACTAGTAAATCTACCATTATTACTACTAGTAAATCTACCATTATTACTACTAGTAAATCTACCATTACTACTACTAGTAAATCTACCATTATTACTACTAGTAAATCTACCATTATTACTACTAGTAAATCTACCATTATTATTACTAGTAAATCTACCATTATTACCACTAGTAAATCTACCATTATTACTACTAGTAAATCTACCATTATTACTACTAGTAAATCTACCATTCTTTATTGTTACCAGTAAATCTAACATTCTTTGTCACTACTAGTAAATCCATCATTCTTTGTCACTACTAGTAAATCCAACATTCTTTGTCACTACTAGTAAATCCAACATTCTTTGTTAAGACTAGTAAATCTACCATTCTTTGTTACCATAAGTAAATGTGCCATAAAGTTTAACGTTATCACTAATTTTCGTTTCTACATTTGGTTTTCTGTTACTTACCTTGTGTTTTTTTTTACCGTTCTCAGCAACACCACTGACTTCTACTTCAGGATGTTCTACTGACTTCTACTTCAGGATGTTCCATCACTTTCTTGTTGTAAGTAATGTTTTGAGCAATTCTTTCGTCTCTTGGTACACAGCCATCACGATCTGGCTGATCATGGTCTCTCTGTCTCTCTCTTTCTCTCTCCATATATGACAGTCTGGTCCTCAGGTTAGCCTGTCGTTTTAGTTTGTGATATGCGTTACGCTCTCTTCATACCCGTCTACGCGACTGTCTGCCAGACTACCTGCCAAACTAGTTCACTGTCTGTATAACTGTCTGTTAGGCTACTTCACAGTTTCCTAGACTATATGCCTGTCTGCCAGGCATGTAGTCTTGTCTCTCTGTTAGCCTATTTGACTATCTGCCTGCCTGCTGACCTCCCTGTCTGCTCACCTGCCAATCTGCTGACCTGTCTGCCTGTTGATCTACCTGCCTACTGACCTGCCTGCCTGCTCACCTGCCTGCTTGTTGACCTGCCTGCCTACCTGCTTGCCTGCTGACCTTCCTGTCTGCTGCCTCACATTCTTTTCTCTTCAGCTGACTGCTTTCTTCCTCTTCCTGTCTGTCTCACCAGGAACTTTCTCTTTGTCTGAGAGACCACCAGTGTTGCCACGTTTCTACCTCTTCTCATCACCAGCGTTGCCACGTCTCTACATTTTCTCATCATCAGTGTTGCCACGTTTCTACCTCCTCAACACCAGCATTGCCACGTTTCTACCTCAATACCAGTGTTGCAATGTTTATACCTCCTCAACACCATTGTTGCCACGTTTCTACCTCTTCAACACCAGAGTTGCCACGTTTCTACCTTTTCTCATCATCAGTGTTGCCACGTTTCTGCCTCTTCAACACAAGTGTTGCTACGTTTCAACCTCCTCAGTATCAACTACTGAGACTCTAATAAATCCGCCATATACACAAATGTTGATGAATTCTTACGGGACATAACGGCGTCAAATACAGGAAATTCAGAACACAACATAAACAGACCTGATAAATGGTTTAAAATTGACAAGTTGAAGATTGAGACACTTATGCAACATATGGGAATCTTTATTGAAGAAACGTTTCGCCACACAGTGGCTTCATCAGTCCAATACAAAGCAGAAAGGTGTAAGGAGAGGAGGAGTTTGAGGTAATCAGTCCCTCAGCCTGGAATCCTACAAGACTGATGGACTGAACACATCGACTCCAGGCTGAGAGACTGATTACCTCAAACTCCTCCTCTCATTACATCTTTCTCTTTGTACTGGACTGATGAAGCCACTGTGTGGCGAAACGTTTCTTCAATAAAGATTCTCATATGTTGCATAAGTGTCTCAATCTTCATAATCATAAGTCACGAGGCAGTTTTAGTCAAATTCAATGTAAACAATGTCAACTGGGATGAAATAAACATTAACGAAACATGCTGGGAAGATGTATTGAATACCATGGATCAGAACCAGTGTCTCGAGAGGATTAACTCTGTGGCAAAAGAAGTGTACACAAATGACATACTACTAAGGAAAAGAAGAAGATGCGAGATAGTGAGAAACGCTCCCTTTACAGGTGAAGACAAATAATCACAGACCTTCTCAAGGGTGTTAGACTGTCTGAGATGTGGAAGAAAACACTGGCTACAGAAACAGAAAATACTGAACGTAAGTTAAATGAATCATACAGGAGCCAGGAGAGACAGAGGGAGCTAAACGTAATTAATAAAAATGAAAGAAAGATAAAATATTTGCAACATCTGGGTATCTTTATTGTAGACGTTTCGCCATCCAGTGGCTTTATCAATACAAATTCTAGGACATAATATGAAGAGAGTAGAACTATATACAAAAGATGAGGTAATCAGTGCCTCGGCCTTGGAGTTGGTGTGAAGAACACCGAAGTCGTGGAGGTTCTGGACCAAAGGCAAGGAGGTTGGCATTTATATACTAACGTCAGGTAGAAAGGGACGGGTAGTAGACGAAGGCATAGTCACTGGTAGGCGGGATTCCCCAGTGGAATCGATATTGTATACCCTTCTTGAACAACTTGTCAGACACTGCAACATCATGGAATCTTGATTCTGAGAACATGTACTTAACCTTCTTCACGGCTACGACAACTACTACTACAACTAACCCATCTCTTTGGGTATGACTTACTTCCACTGGGGAATCCCGCCTACCAGTGACTATGCCCTCGTCTGCTACCCGTCCCTATCTACCTGACGTTAGTATATAAACGCCAACCTCCTTGCCTCTGCTCCAGAACCTCCACGACTTCGGTGCTGTTCACATCAACTCCAAGGCTGAGGGACTGATTACCTCATCTTTTGTATATAGTTCTACTGTCTTCAAATTATGTCCTAGAATTTGTATTGATAAAGCCACTGGATGGCGAAACGTCTACAATAAAGATACCCAGATGTTTCACATGTTTCTTAATTTCATCTTGTCGGTATTGTATACCATTCTTGAACATAAAATATTTATTCTATAATGTCAAATCCAGATCAAAAGCCACATACAGTATCAGGTCCTTGCTCGAACGAGATAAAACTTACACTGTTGATGGGGAAAAGTGAGTGAGACACTGAAGTCTCAATATGACACTGTTCACTGAACAGTTAATCAGACTGAAGGTCGACAGTCCGAAAAAAAAATCATGAGACTCAAAACTTTGTCAACATCTCCAAAATTTCAGACATAACCCTAACCCCATTCGGCTTCGAAACAACCACATATGGCATGCCCATGCACTCTGATCCAGGCCCACACTCGTGGAACCCCATGTTCATTAACAACTACAAGAAATTCCCAAGATTGCTGAGCACATGTGCAGAGCAGCTAGCATCACCTCTGACTAGCATCTATCAGCCTTCTCTGTGGAAAGAAGAACAAAAAGAAGAACAGAACAGAAATCAGCAACTACAGATCAGTGAAAAGATTATTAAGACAATACTCTCACGGCAGATGACAGCGTTTTTCGACTACCGCTCACTTCTTTGTGACCGTCAATATGGCTTCAGAAAAGGTCACTCTGCTGTTGATCTACTGTTAAACTTCTCCACTATGTGACATAAGTCACATGAATCCAAGGTCAGCTGTGTAGTGGCACTGGACATTGCTGGGGCTTTCGGAAGAGTATAGAATCAGGGACTCTTGGCAAAACCGCAAGCAATAAGAGTTGCTGGCTCTGCACTCTGTCTCCTTAGTGATTACCTAAGTTTAGTTCTTAATGGGATAGAGTCAACGAGGCACTCTATTGGTGCCAGTGTTCCGCAGAAAGTGTTCTTGGTCCATTTTTATAAAATGTTTACTTCAATGACCTTTAACTCATCCCAAAATCACATGCATATGCTGACGACTTTACTCTGACATTTATTTATCCAAGGGAGGAAATGCCAACTGCTCTCAGTTACATCAATCACCAACTTACAGCTATATCAGCCTGGGGAAAACGATAGCAAGCTACATTTGCTTCTGAGAAAACACAAATGATGATAGTCTCTAGCACAATGATGATAATACTGAAGCAGTGATTAGAATGAATGGGAGAGTGTTGGTACCCGGGGATGAGGTTGATATCCTTGGGGTGAAATGCGATTCCAAACCGACTATGAAGAACCACGTAGTAAATCTCGCAAAGCAGCCAGAAAACTTGCAGCACTTACACATCTCACATCTGATCGACAGCAGAGTCTGTAAGATACTGTACAAGGCATAAATGCACTCCACTTTCTTGGACTGCCTGCCTGACCCGGCCTGGTCAGATCTGTCAGATCAGCAGAGCTTTCAACACTGGAGGAATGTGGGTGCCTTACTGTTATGTACAAGACCAATGTTGTTATCACACTTGGTTCCACTTCGTGGTCAACGAGAAGAGAGCTTCTACACAACAAGACGGGCAACGAACAGCAACTCCAATCTGGTTGTACCCTTCTTAAGAGCATCACTTCATCTGAGATCATCCATTCCTCTTAGAATGACCCGAGTCTGGAACATGTTCACACAGCATAATGACATTTATGAAATAAAGTCAGTTGGCCAAATGAAATCGCTGGCCCACAGATGGTTCCAACTTTATTCTCTTCCCTATTTCTATGTCTCATAACATTAAAAAGGTATTAGCTCTTAGCTTGTAAATAAAGGTAGGAACTCATAACCTAACCCTGTAAAACTATTGTGTAAAGTTAGAGAGAGAGAGAGAGAGAGAGAGAGAGAGAGAGAGAGAGAGAGAGAGAGAGAGAGAGAGAGAGAGAGAGAGAGAGAGAGAGAGAGAGAGCAGCAATAAAACTAGGCACAACATCGAAGATTATCCCCCACACTCTCTAACCATCAACATCCATATACAAGGACCTGCTACCACCGGGATCAGTCGAAATAAAAAAAAACCTGCTTCCCATTCCATCTTCTTTGTTTACACTTCTCTATCCTCACCAGCCTGGCCCAGGGCCGGCCTCCGCGAGTAGAAAAACTCTCGAAACTCATCATCAAAGGCATATCAAAGGTGACCTTGTTTTTGTTACCCAAGATAGACTACACCTCACCTGACTTCACCTTTCAATGCTCCCCCTATTATATGTTGTTTCTCTCCAGGTAGATCAATGAATATTTTAACATAACCCCGATATTGTGTAATGGACACATTATCCTTTAATGAGGAAATCTATCCAAAGCTTATTTAAAATCCAAGTCAATTTACCACTCTCTTTGAGATAAATGGTATAAAATACCGACACGATGGGAAAATAAACACAAACAAGTCTGTTTGTAACTTGATAAAGCCCACTGTGTGGGCGAAACGTTGTCAATAAAGGATCACATTATACTAAATTTGTGTTTCTGTTTCCCATCCTCCTCTAGCCCCAGCCTTCATCATGACAGGTGACGGTGTAACAGGTGTCATCAACCCAGCCTTCATCATGACAGGTGACGGTGTAACAGGTGTCATCAACCCAGCCTTCATCATGACAGGTGACGGTGTAACAGGTGTCATCAACCCAGCCTTCATCATGACAGGTGACGGAGTAACAGGTGTCATCAACCCAGCCTTCATCATGACAGGTGACGGTGTAACAGGTGTCATCAACCCAGCCTTCATCATGACAGGTGACGGTGTAACAGGTGTCATCAACCCAGCCTTCATCATGACAGGTGACGGTGTAACAGGTGTCATCAACCCAGCCTTCATCATGACAGGTGACGGTGTAACAGGTGTCATCAACCCAGCCTTCATCATGACAGGTGACGGTGTAACAGGTGTCATCAACCCAGCCTTCATCATGACAGGTGACGGTGTAACAGGTGTCATCAACCCAGCCTTCATCATGACAGGTGACGGTGTAACAGGTGTCATCAACCCAGCCTTCATCATGACAGGTGACGGTGTAACAGGTGTCATCAACCCAGCCTTCATCATGACAGGTGACGGTGTAACAGGTGTCATCAACCCAGCCTTCATCATGACAGGTGACGGTGTAACAGGTGTCATCAACCCAGCCTTCATCATGACAGGTGACGGTGTAACAGGTGTCATCAACCCAGCCTTCATCATGACAGATGACGGTGTAACAGGTGTCATCAACCCAGCCTTCATCATGACAGATGACGGTGTAACAGGTGTCATCAACCCAGCCTTCATCATGACAGGTGACGGTGTAACAGGTGTCATCAACCCAGCCTTCATCATGACAGGTGACGGAGTAACAGGTGTCATCAACCCATTCTGGTCATCAACGTTAATACAATACTTTGACTAAGAACATCAATTATGTGAGGTAAAATATTATCTCATGATGAGTCTGTATGCCCGCCTGTGTCTGGACACATACATACCCGCCTGTGTCTGGACACATACATACCCGCCTGTGTCTGGACACATACATACCCGCCTGTGTCTGGACACATACATACCCGCCTGTGTCTGGACACACATACCCGCCTGTGTCTGGACACATACATACCCGCTGGTGTCTGGACACATACATACCCGCCTGTGTCTGGACACATACATACCCGCCTGTGTCTGGACACATACATACCCGCCTGTGTCTGGACACATACATACCCGCCTGTATCTCTGGAAACATGTATATCCGAGGAAAACAAAGGTGAAAGATGTTACAAATGTGACAAGGGGCTGAACACGAGTCTGAACAACATAGTAACATACAGGTCATACCGTACAGTGTGATATTTACTTTTTCTTCTCCTGGGAGACCAGTAAGCCAGCGGAAGCCCTTGGTCATATCACCAAAACCTCAGCGCAGCGAGTCATCCCAGGACAAGACCCGCATCACCGCCTCTGAAGGAGTTTAGACTATTTCTCCCGACGAAACACCTCCATCTATCACGTTTTAGATACACAATGCTCTTAAGAAGTACACCGGAAGAAGGCAAGTGCTGATATACAAATTTTAAAATAGACTTACCATATCAAATTAAAGGTTATAATTGAAATGTTAAGCACAGTGTACTTACCTATGGTGCTCGACTCTGCTAGTCACCCACACCTGTCAAGTGAACATTGGTGTTAATTAATGTGCAATAATAAGCCCCTCTTTCTCTCTCTCTCTTTCTCTCTCTCTCTCTCTCTCTCTCTCTCTCTCTCTCTCTCTCTCTAAACATAGTTCCCATCAACGGTATTAAAAATACTATCTATACAAAATATGAACCACATGTTTCTACGTAAAGATAAAAGATGTAGCCTTATCTTTAGAATCTCACTACATCAGGACTACATCAACTCATCGACACCTTCAACTTTCACATCGTTCATTGGCCAACAAACATTTCTTATATGAAAATAATTTAATAAATAGTACTTTAACTAACAGTACTACGAATAGTAGTAGTAATAATAATAATTATTTCATAAAAAAATAGGTAATATTTAAATTATAAAAAATGTAAGATTTAATATACCATTTTTTTACTGAAACTGATGATATTATTAATGGGAAGGGTGCAGCTGATGAGTGTCAACAAGGTGACTGATACTTGGCTGGTGACTGGTGAGTTTTAGTGGTAAGTCACCAGGCTCTTCCAGGATCAGTCTGTTCCTCTAATTAGTTAGAATTGCATCTGCATGGCTAAAACCAGTTTCAGCCACGTACCAACTTGGAAAAGCAAGTAAAAATGACTCAACCACTGCACAAAGCCGGGGGTATTTAACAAGAGGTGAGGGGGTACGCTCAGTACAGGAAGTGAACACGAATAATACACGTACGCATATCCTTCCCGGGGCAGGAGAGATGAGAGAGACAAGGGGGGAGGGGAAAGGTCACAGATACACAACGCAAAGCACGTCCCCAGACATTTACTGACATCCTTTTGACCTCCAGCCATTTATCGACCCCTTCGATAGTCCCAGCGACCCTTAGGGGTCGACACTGACCATTTTGGGGAACCCTGCACTAAATAAATAAAGAACAAAAATATAACGGCAAAAAACATTAAAGATCCTGCTAAGCACGCCATATATGATATACCAATAAATGTCTGGCATCCTGGTAAATGTCTAGCATGCTGGTAAATGTCTGGCATCCTGGTAAATGTCTGGCATCCTGGTAAATGTCTGGCATCCTGGTAAATGTCTGGCATCCTGGTAAATGTCTGGCATCCTGGTAAATGTCTGGCATCCTGGTAAATGTCTGGCATTCTGGTAAATGTCTGACATCCTGGTAAATGTCTGACATCCTGGTAAATGTCTGACATCCTGGTAAATGTATTAATATTGGTAGAATTACCGACAATATGTTAAGTAAAAGGACACAAATGCAACTAATGTGACATTTTATTGTGGCAACGTTTCGCTCTCCAGGAGCTTTTTCAAGCCGTTACAAGCAATACATGGGCACAGAGGGTATATATATATACTCTCAAAGTGAGGTGTAATACTAGTGGTGGTAGAAGTAGTAGTGATTTAAGTTGTAGTAGTAGTAGTAGTAATACAATAAGGTAGAACAATCAACTTGCACATGAGTAAAAGGTGATAAAACAATTACTTGGGTATTATTAAAACAGGTTAGACAAATATTTCTGTAGGAGGTTGGAAAAGAGAAGGCCTGTAGCAGTGTTCCATATCTGCGATGCGCTTGTGTGGTATTAGCAGGAGAGGCTATGTGATGGTAGGGTTTACTGTTTTCAGGAGTATTCTTGCTAAGACTTCAGAGATGGTGAATCTGCCTTTGTTTTGTTTAACTGTGTTATAAACAGCGATAAGTGCTGATTCAAGGCACTTGCGTCTGCGGAAATTAGTTTCTTTGATTACTAATCAGGCGTCTTTGAATTTCATGAGATGATTGGTGGAATTTCGGTATTGTACGCAGGCGTTGTTCAGGTTATCGTTCCTACAGGCATTAATGTGTTCTTTGAGGCGTGTTTCCAGGTTTCTTATGTAGGAGAAACGGCAAGAAAAATTATCGAAACAAGTAACAGGTATATCAGAGGTATTCCCAGATCATTTAAATGTACAGCAACTTAGAGAATTCATGCAAACAAGAGTGTTAAGTGGAAATAAATGGTATAAAATACCGACACAATGGAAAAATAAACACATAAGCAGTATAATGTCTGTGACTCGATAAAGCCCACTGCGTGGGCGAAACGTTGTCAATAAAGGATCACATTATACTGCTTATGTGTTTATTTTTCCAAGAGTGTTAAGTGCACAAAGTTGTCTTACTGAAGTCTTAATGCCCAAGAATCCAGGGTATACCTGGAGAGGGTTTCGGGGTCAACGCCCCGCGGCTCGGTCTGAGACCAGGCCTCGGGTGGATCAGGGTCTGATCAACCAGGCTGTTACTGCTAGTTCAAATATCGGAATAGTCTTTGTTTAATATGACCCTGGTCATGTTTACCAGTCAAATTACTGGCTGTGGATCTTAACATTGAGGATTAAGACACGTGTGCAACAGTAAGGTATCTTTATTGTCGAACCTTCACTAAATTGAAAGCCTTAGCTATGATCTGGGTCAACTTCTTCCTTCATTGGCTGCTTGTTTTTCCTGCTGAGAGTTTTCTGTTAAACCGACACTCTGGTTTACCTGCTGCTGTCATAAAACTCTGGACTACCTGCTACTGTCACAACACTCTGGTTTACCTGCTGCTGTCACAACACTCTGGTTTACCTGCTGCTGTCACAACACACTGGACTACCTGCTGCTGTCACAACACACTGGTTTACTTGCTGCTGTCACAACACTCTGGACTACCTGCTGCTGTCACAACACTCTGGTTTACCTGCTACTGTCACAACACACTGGTTTACCTGCTGCTGTCACAACACTCTGGTTTACCTGCTGCTGTCACAACACTCTGGTTTACTTGCTGCTGTCACAACACTCTGGACTACCTGCTGCTGTCACAACACTCTGGTTTACCTGCTGCTGTCACAACACTCTGGTTTACCTGCTGCTGTCACAACACACTGGACTACCTGCTGCTGTCACAACACTCTGGTTTACCTGCTGCTGTCACAACACTCTGGTTTACCTGCTGCTGTCACAACACTCTGGTTTACCTGCTGCTGTCACAACACTCTGGTTTACCTGCTGCTGTCACAACACTCTGGTTTACCTGCTGCTGTCATAAAACTCTGGACTACCTGCTGCTGTCACAACACACTGGTCTACCTGCTGCTGTCACAACACTCTGGTTTACCTGCTGCTGTGTGGGCCTGCTGGCCCACATATCCACCACAGTCAGCTGGTATCAAGCTGAAAGGTCCTGGAGTACGGATGTTACCACAGTGTTCACTTATTGTACTCACGGCTTCCCTACTTTTTACCATGGTCTATTTTACACTTCCTCCCATCTCTCTACTACGGTACTGCGAAGATTGGGGGGCTACGCCTTAACTATCTCCCAAATATATGTCATCAGATATCTCTTGCTGGAGACAAAGGCAAACTGACAACAGATGATAATAAAGACACCAACATTGGCTTTTTCATGTACTTTTGAAAAAGCTCAATGTTGAGAGACACATTGTACATATAAAAGTCTTCAGCATAGTTGTTCTTGATTATGTCGTGCCGAATAGGTAAAAAATATACGTATATGTCTTTTTCTTTTCTGCAGAGAGTACATTCTCAGTATTTTCAAGCGTTTCCAATAGTTTAGATGCTTTACTGTCTTTGGTATCTCTCCTGCCTTGAACGGAGCCACCAATAGTGAGTGATCTTATAAACGAGGGAGTACAAGTGATTTGTACAGTGTCGTACCAATGGTGTTAATTTTCCTGCTTTGAAAGCTGTTATCTACCTTGTCATTTTTCTGACCATCGCATAATAGGTCATCCAATATTATTATAATCACGTCTTCTACATATTCCATTTCTTCTGTATGATGGTCCTCCTGTGTTTTTATCCAAAGCTTCTGAGTTCTTCATTCTTTCCATGTCTGACCAGTGGAAATTCGTCACCGACATTATTTTCTATTTCCCACTGTAAGACTTTGTTGATATCTGCTTGCAAATTTTCCCTGCCTTCTACCGAGGAGACTTTCATAATTATTTTAGTATCGTCCACAAATGATAATACCAAGCTGTGCCTGTTGTTTCATGTGTCTGCTACAAAGATGAGAAACAGCAAAGGCGCCAGGACTGTGAATGGGGGTACTGGACTGCTTACTTTACTAAGCCTAGATTTTTTTTTTTACTGCTGCTCTTTGTGCTCTCTTGTTTAGAAAACTGGATGTACGAGTCTCCTGATAACTTACAGTCCGTGCTATCTTTCCATTTACCGCAGCCAACACTCCATGGTATCCTGTCATCTATAATACCCAACGGAGCATGATAGAATAATATCCATGAGAACCTTTCCGTTAACCTAACTGGTTCCACCTCCGTAGCCGGTTAACTCAACTTCTGCTGACATACCTCTCTTCATCTCCGTCAAAAACACCTGTATAGATCTCCGTTAACAACAACAACAACTGCCCCACCTCCGTTAAATGGTCGCGACTTGTCAAAGCCACGGCGATGAAGATTCCCTTCTTTAAAAACGATCTTTGCTGATTCTTGAAAATTGTATAAAATACCGACAAGTTGAAGATTAAGACACGTGTGCAACAGTTGGGTATATTTATTGTTGAAATGTTTGGCCTACACAGTAGACTTCTTCAGTCAAATACAAAGGGAGCAGTAGAAATGAAATGAAGATTATGTAATCAGTCCATCAACCTTGGAAAAAAAGTATTTGAGGTGGTCAGTCCCTCAGCCTGGAGAAGAGTTCAGCTCCATGGTCTGGAACGATATCGTTCCAGACCATGGAGCTGAGGGACTGACCACCTCAAATACTTTTTTTCCAAGGTTGATAGACTGATTACATCATCTTCATTTCATTTCTACTGCTGCCTTTGTATTTGACCGAAGAAGCCTATTGTATAGGCCAAACATTTCATCAATAAAGATACCCAACTGTTGCACATGTGTCTTAATCCTCAATCATTGCTGAATATCAAGTCAAGTTTATCAATGTTGTTGTTGAAGCAGCACACTCGCTGCACTCACCGATGACACAAACGTCAATGAATGATGTCTCAAATTTGTTGCCATGACTCAAGGACTGATCTTACGTAGGTTGTGACTGGTGATTGCAAGGATTCCTTGTTCAACTGGCTGAAGGTCGCTCTTGTGTTTACCTGTTTAGCCCACGTCACCCTTGTTACGGTGTGCGTCACAACACGGGTTTATCTGTCACACCTACTCCAGTGTCCTCTCTCACCTCCTTCTTGACTCAATTCTCCACGCATATGGCACGATGACTCGGGTCTTCCTCTCCAGCGTTCACTCTTGTCTTGTATCTGCTGGGGTTGATATCTAGGGACAACTTTCTTCACCATTCAAATTAGGATATGCAACAAGAGGCGACTCTCTCTATTCATAAGCACAATGACATGTATCTCTCAGTATATACACCATGACATGTATATCTCAGTATATACACCATGACATGTATCTCTCAGTATATACACTATGACATGTATCTCTCAGTATATGCACCAAGACATGTATATCTCAGTATATACACCATGACATGTATCTCTCAGTATATACACCAAGACATGTATATCAGTATATATATATATATATATATATATATATATATATATATATATATATATATATATATATATATATATATATATATATATGTACCAAAGTATATTTCCTCATATACAAAACACCAGTAGGTTGGTAGACAGCAACCACAAAGGGAGGTACTACCGTCCTGTGGTAGTAGGTTGGTAGACAACAATCACACAGGGAGGTACTACCGTCCTGCCAAGTGAGTGTGAAACAGAAACCTGTAACTGTTTTACATGATGGTAGGATTGCTGGTGTCCCTCTTACTGTCTCATAAACACGCTGGATAACAGGTATATCTTGCTACTTCTACTTACACTTAGGTCACACTACACAGGCATACACATGCACATATATACATACAGGGTAAATAGGTTTTTGTGGCATTTATGGATTTGGAAAAGGCGTATGACAGGAGGGCAATGTGGCAGATGTTCCAAATGTATGGAATAGGAGGTAGGTTACTGAAAGCAGTGAAAAGTTTTTACAAGGTCAGTGAGGCTCAGGTTAGAGTATGTAGGAGAGAGGGAGATTATTTCCCAGTAAAAGTGGGCCTTAGAGAAGGATGTGTGAAGTCATCATGGTTGTTCTATATATTTATAGATGGGGTTGTAAGAGAAGTGAATGCTCTGGTGTTGGCAAGAGGTGTGGGGTTAAAAAAATAAAGAATCTAACACAAAGTAGGAGCTGTCACAGTTGCTCTTTGCTGATGACACTGTGCTTTTGGGAGATTCTGAAGAGAAGTTTCAGAGGTTGGTGGATGAGTTTGGTAGGGTATGTAAAAGAAGAATATTAAAAGTGAATATAGGAAAGAATAAGGTGATGAGGATAACAAAAAAAAAATAGGTGACGAAAGATTGCATATCAGATTGGAGGGAGAGAGTATGGAGGAGGTGAATGTATTCAGATATTTAGGAGTGGATGTGTCAGCAGATGGGTCTATGAAAGATGAGGTGAATCATAGAACTGATGAGGGGAAAAGGGTGAGTGGTTACTTAGGAGTCTGTGGAGACAAAGAACTCTGTCCAGGGAAGCAAAGAAGGGAATGTATGAGAGTATAGTTATACCAACACTCGTATATGGGTGTGAAGCATGGGTGATGAATGTTGCAACAAGGAGAAGGCTGGAGGCAGTGGAGATGTTGTGTCTGAGGGCAATGTGTGGTGTGAATATAATGCAGAGAATTCGTAGTTTGGAAATTAGGAGGGCTGAGGAGGGGTTATTGAGGTGGTTTGGACATGTAGAGAGGCTGGAATAAAATAAAATGACTTCGAGAGTGTATAAATCTGTAGTGGAGGGAAGGCGGGGTAGAGGTCGGCCTAGGAAAGGTTGGAGGGAGAGGGTAAAGGAGGTTTTGTGTGCGAGGGGCTTGGACTTCCAGCAAGTAAGCGTGAGTGTGTTAGATAGGAGCGATTGGAGACAAATGGTTTTTAGAACTTGACGTGCTGTTGGAGTGTAAGCAAGGTAACATTTATGAAGGGATTCAGGGAAACCGGCAGACCGGACTTGAGTCCTGGAGATGGGAAGTACAATGCCGGAAGTTTTATAATTGTAGTGTAACCACGCCTCTGGCAAGACAGTGATGGAGTGAATGATGGTGAAAGTTTTTCTTTTTCGAGCCACCCTGACTTGGTGGAAAACGGCCGATGTGTTAATAAATAATAAATAAAAATATACACCAAAAGGTGTATCTCTCTCGGTATATACACCAAGAGGTGTATGGCCATCTCTCAGTGTATACCCGCAATTCCCACAGCTTATCCAGAGGTTCCCTCCATAGTTTTGTTTCATTAATGACCATCAAGACATAGGAGCCTATCCTGCGAGGTACATTATTCATGGTTACTTTACTAGGAACAGCGTGGAACCTGAGCCAGGACCTAGCAGCACTCCACTGCTTATACTCGCCTCACCTAACCTAACCTGACCTGACCTTCTCATTATTATTATTAGTGAAAACAGTAATAATAGCAGTAGTAATAACATCAGTATTAATACTGATAGTATTAATAATAATAGTAATAGTAGCAGGAATAGAATTAGTAAGAGTAGTAGCATTAACATAGTAGTAGTAATAACAGTAGTGGTAGTAATGGGGATTCGCTAAACCCGCAAGTCGTACAGCTCCGGGAGAAGAATGGGATAATAATCACGTTTAGCTCGTACGTGGAGACGGTATCTCCAAGTCCTTGGATCAAAACTCTCTGCCCAGCGTCAACCCTTTAAGCGTTACATATCCCTTGTTCTAGGTGTCTGCCAGTATCTTACATATTTACTGGGAGTGCTTACTATCTTCCAGGTGTCTCCAGTTGTGTGTGTGTGTGTTAGTTAGTTAGTTACCATTTTGTCCTAGGCACATGTCAATTAGACACTAGGCCCGTTGTATATATGTGTGTGTGTATGTGTATGTAAGGAAACACTTCGAAATGTTTCTGCCCCACCGGGAATTGAACTGGCAAGCCAGTTGTGTTTGTGGTGTCCCGTCTTCAGTGGTGTGTCAGGTCAGTAATGTCACTACACTTCCCTCTGGCTCCCACTTCAACAATCCAATAATCTATTTGTATAAAAATATTATTTTGTGCCAAGTTACCATTCTTATTTTTTACTGTTTAATGTTCTGGTTTCTCACTCTCCCTGATAATGGCGCTCACAAGTATTCTCTACCAGCTATTTCTTATCTTTTTATTAACAAGTAGTGTGTGGTCACCCAGCCTCTTAAGCAACAGTCTCAGTGTTCAGTGTTTACAGTCAGACACCACACTACCACTTCGTTTTATAATACTGATATACGGAATGATGTGACCAGTTACAAATATGATCACTGTACCATGCACATATGTTACCATACCTTACTGTACTATGTACACATGTTAGTATGCTTACTGTACCATGCACATAAGTGAATCTTGTAAATTAGAAACATTATAAGAGCAGGTCAGGAGGCCTGGTCCTGGGGGGTGACCTCCGGAGACGACTCCAGGTAAACCCCAGGTAAGTACTGATACTTGTGGGACCCCCGCTGTTGAGATGTGCTGTGATGTAAACAAACCACGGTGCGGGTGGGGTTTGAACCAATGGCGAGCGCGTAAGCCACTGTGACATGTGTCGAGGGTTCCACTCTGGCAACCTCACACCACACTAGGCTTCTTTATCCTCGTCAGGATAATTTTCCGCTTATTTCTGACGGCATTTTTTATCTAACAATAAATATATCTCATCCATTACAATGATTATTTTAACATTACCCCGATATTGTGTAATGGACACATTATCCTTTAATGAGTAAATCTATCCAAAGCTTATTTAAAATCCAAGTCAATTTACCACTCTCTTTGAGATAAATGTTATAAAATACCGACACGATGGGAAAATAAACACAAACAAGTCTGTTTGTAACTTGATAAAGCCCACTGTGTGGGCGAAACGTTCTCAATAAAGGTTCACATTATAGTGCATTTTTGTTCATTTGTTTTACCACACTCTTGTTATCGTGTATAATTTGACAACCGTTGTGGATCTGACATGCAGGATTGAACTCCTCTAAAACAGAATCGTATAGATATTTGCTCTTGATATTTTCTGCACCAGCTTTTCTGTAATGGCTTCCAGCCATTACAGAAAGTGAAAATGTTAAAATACGGTGTAGACTACAGACAATGAGACGAAACTAGACTGTGGTGGTCCTCAACACTCCTACACAAGTGGGCCACATTTGATGGTCAAATGTGTGATCAGGGCCACACGGTTTTGTTGACACTGTGCAGTGAGGAACCTACATATACCTTTGATATACCTTTGAAGAGTTTCGAGAGTATCTACTCTCTGAGTCCGGCCATGGGCCAGGCTCGTCTGGTGCTTGCCTGGTCAACCAGGCTGTTGCTGCTGGAGGCCCGCTGCCCCACATATCCATCACAGCCTGGTTGATCTGGCACCTGATGAAGATATTTGTCCAGTTTCCTCTTGAAGGCTTCTACACTGGTTCCAGCCGTGTTTCGGATATCTTCTGGTAAGATGTTGAATAGTCTGGGACCCCGGATGTTAATACAGTGCTCCCGTATTGTCCCCACCGCACCCCTGCTCCTCACTGGGTTTATTTTACACTTTCTCCCATATCTCTCACTCCAGTATGTTGTTATGGCAGTGTGCAGATTTGGGACCAGGCCCTCAAGTACTTTCCAAGTATATATTATCATGTATCTCTCTCTCCTCCGCTCCAATGAGTACATGTTCAAGACTTGAAGGCGTTCCCAATAATTTAGATGTTTCAATGGCTCAATGTGAGCCGTAAACGATCTCTGGATTTGTTCCAGCTCTGCTATTTCTCCTGCCCTGAACGGGGCCGTCAGCACTGAGCAGTATTCTAAATGAGGGAGCACTAGCGATTTGAATAGTGTTACCATCGGCATTATTTC
The DNA here is from genome assembly GCA_009830355.1 of Cherax destructor. Lineage (NCBI taxonomy): Eukaryota > Metazoa > Arthropoda > Malacostraca > Decapoda > Parastacidae > Cherax > Cherax destructor. Next base: position 32,007 of record WNWK01001890.1, on the reverse strand, counting down.
CCTTGTTTTGAAGGTTCTCAATACCCACCCCGTCATCTTCCTGGCTGTTGTGATCTTTGTCTTGTTATGGTCTTTAAACGACAAATCAGCAGACATAATTATTCCCAAGTCCTTTACGTGTTCCTTTCGTTCTATGTGGTGACCCTCTTGCGTTTTGTATATAGTGTTCCTTTTGAGTTCTTCATTTTTTCCATACCTAAGCAGCTGAAACTTATCACCATTGAACGTCATGTTGTTCTCCACTGCCCATTGGAAGACCCTGCTTATGTCCTCCTGTAATTTTTCAGTGTTCTCTACCGTAGTGACTTTCATGCTTATTTTAGTGTCATCTTCATGCGGCCACATGCGGCCCCATGTGTCCCTTGACACCCGGTGTCATTATTTTCCTGAGACCTGGCACACAGGGTCACGATTCATGCATCTTGTCTTCCACATCAATGCTCTGTCTTTCAGAAAAAGTGAAATAGATTTCTTGTTTCGACTTGCTTTTGTCTCTATTTTTTTTAAATTCTTTCTTCGTTTGTGTTAAGTTATTACTATACAGTTTCCGAAATCCCATATGAAAGAGATCATCATATTGTTTTTATTTTAAGGAGAACAATTATTTGTTTCCAGCTGAATCCAACGGCCCTAAATAAATAATGGGAGAAATCACGAAAGTATTTGAAAGTTCACATAAACAATCACGTGGTTACAAGTGAACATAAACAATCACGTGGTTACAAGTGAACATAAACAATCACGTGGTTACAAGTGAACATAAACAATCACGTGGTTACAAGTGAACATAAACAATCACGTGGTTACATGTGAGCATAAACAATCACGTGGTTACAAGTAAACATAAACAATCACGTGGTTACAAGTGAACATAAACAATCAATTAGATATGCACAGGTGAACTCTGCTATTTTTCAGCACGTGAAATCTTGTCACCACAAATTATTGCTCACATACAATTTGTTGCCATTGCAGGTTTACAGGAGTCTGTTGGAACCCCAATGTGCACAAATGTAGTGCATCAATTCACGTATTCTAACTGTAAATCGTTCCAAAATCTTAAGGAGCAGAGTGCGTGAATATATTGCATTATCTTCTAAGAGCCTTATTATTATTCTCAAACCACCTGACTCAGCTATCAACATTCATTCTGAATCCCGCAATCATGCAATGAGTCTAAATAATTTTAAAATCATAGCTAAGGCACAGAATAGTTTGGATTTTAAGAATTTTAGAGCCTACATATTAACTTAAACCTGGACCTAATAACAACGATTCTCCAATTAACTTGTTTATTCTAAAAAAAAAAAAAAAAGTTTACGCTCTTTATGTGAATTTAGTTTTCTGTTTAAATTCAATATTGATATGATGAATTAGACACGTAAACATCTGTGTATCTTTACATGCAGACGTTTCGCCCTCCAGTGGCTTTATAAATACAATACATGGACATAATATAAATATATACAGCAAATAGTGGAAGATGAGGTCATCAGTACCTCAGCCTAGAGCAGGTGCTCATCACCTGCACCTAGCATGAGGTCATCAGTACCTCATCCTAGGAGTAGGTGCTCATCACCTGCACCTAGCATGAGGAAATCAGTACCTCATCCTAGGAGTAGGTGCTCATCACCTGCACCTAGCATGAGGTCATCAGTACCTCATCCTAGGAGTAGGTACTCATCACCTGCACCTAGCATGAGGTCATCAGTACCTCATCCTAGGAGCAGGTACTCATCACCTGCTCTAGGCTGATGGACTGATGACCTCATCTTAAACTATTTGCTGTATATATTTTTATTATGTCCATGTATTATACTGATAATACCACTGGAGGGCGAAACATCTAGAAGTAAAGATACCCAGATGTTGCACATGTGTCTAATTGACCCTCTTGTCGGTATTGAATACCACTGATATATACTCAGCATTGAGGTCTGTCTTAACTAGCAACCACCTGACTGTTGAAGGACACTTGGAGACCATCTCCTTACTGCTTGTTTTTCCTAATTATAAACTTTCTCTGGTGTTTTACTAATGTTTTATTTTATTTTCAATTGTGGTTTGTACATTGTTATGTGACGCTCCAGAAATGAATCCTGATGATGGTGACTGACTGGTCACCGAAATCATAAGACCTCTAGTTTCTCCCACCTGTTATATATATATATATATATATATATATATATATATATATATATATATATATATGTGTGTGTGTGTGTGTGTGTGTGTGTGGGCTTGCTCTGCATATATATATATATATATATATATATATATATATATATATATATATATATATATATATATATATATATATATGCAGAGCAAGCCACATGGGAATGGAAATTTTAAGACTCTGATCTTTGTTTTTTTTGTGGAAATCTTTAGCTCGAGATCGCTCGCACTCTCCGTGCGTCGTCAGGAGCAATGCAACGTTGCAAGGTTAGCAACAGACAGGGAAAATTCTCTCTGAGGCAAGGCAGAAGCGTAAAGCGTCAGGCCATGGGCACATAGCAGTGAGTGCTATGTACTCACATAGTACTCACAGTGAGTGGGCAAGTAGGGAGGATAGCATGCACATATGTTGTCTCCCGTGTACGCTGTCTTCCGTGTACACTGTATGTCTCCCGTGTACGCTGTGTCTGCCGCGTACGCTGTGACTACTGTGTACGCTGTCTGCCGCGTACGTTGACTCCCGTATACGCTGTGTCTGCCGCGTACGCTGTGACTCCCGAATACGCTGTGTCTGCCGCGTACGCTGTGACTCCCGTATACGCTGTGTCTGCCGTGTACGCTGTGACTCCCGTATACGCTGTCTGCCGCGTACGCTGTGACACCTGTGTACGCTGTCTGCCGCATACGCAGTGACTCCCGTGTACGCTGTGTCTGCCGCGTACGCTGTGACTCCCGTGTACGCTGTGTCTGCCGCGTACGCTGTGACTCCCGTGTACGCTATGTGTTTGTGAACCCCACATGATATCTGCCGCGTACGCTGTGACTCCCGTATACGCTGTGTCTGCCGCGTACGCTGTGACTCCCGTATACGCTATGTCTGCCCCGTACGCTGTGAATCCCGTGTACGCTGTGTCTGCAGCGTACGCTGTGACTCCCGTGTACGCTGTGTCTGCCGCGTACGCTGACTCCCGTGTACGCTGTGTCTGCCGCGTACGCTGTGACTCCGTGTACGCTGTGTCTGCAGCGTACGCTGTGACTCCCGTGTACGCTGTGTCTGCCGTGTACGCTGTGACTCCCGTATACGCTGTCTGCCGCGTACGCTGTGACACCTGTGTACGCTGTCTGCCGCGTACGCAGTGACTCCCGTGTACGCTGTCTGCCGCGTACGCTGTGACTCCCGTGTACGCTGTGTCTGCCGCGTACGCTGTGACTCCCGTGTACGCTATGTGTCTGTGAACCCCACGTGATATCTGCCGCGTACGCTGTGACTCCCGTATACGCTGTGTCTGCCGCGTACGCTGTGACTCCCGTATACGCTGTGTCTGCCGCGTACGCTGTGACTCCCGTGTACGCTGTCTGAAGCGTACGCTGTGACTCCCGTGTACGCTGTGTCTGCAGCGTACGCTGTGACTCCCGTGTACGCTGTGTCTGCCGCGTACGCTGTGACTCCCGTGTACGCTGTGTCTGCCGCGTACGCTGTGACTCCCGTGTACGCTGTGTCTGCAGCGTACGCTGTGACTCCCGTGTACGCTGTGTCTGCCGTGTACGCTATGACTCCCGTATACGCTGTCTGCCGCGTACGCTGTGACACCTGTGTACGCTGTCTGCCGCGTACGCAGTGACTCCCGTGTACGCTGTGTCTGCCGCGTACGCTGTGACTCCCGTGTACGCTGTGTCTGCCGCGTACGCTGTGACTCCCGTGTACGCTATGTGTCTGTGAACCCCACGTGATATCTGCCGCGTACGCTGTGACTCCCGTATACGCTGTGTCTGCCGCGTACGCTGTGACTCCCGTGTACGCTATGTGTCTGCTGCGTACGCTGTGACTCCCGTATACGCTGTCTGCTGAATACGCTGACTCCCGTATACGCTGTCTGCCGCGTACGCTGTGACTCCCGTATACGCTGTCTGCCGCGTACGCTGTGACTCCCGTATATGCTGTGTCTGCCGCGTACGCTGTGACTCCCGTATACGCTGTCTGCCGCGTACGCTGTGACTCCCGTATATGCTGTGTCTGCCGCGTACACTGTGACTCGTATACGTTGTGTCTGCCGCGTACGCTGTGACTCCCGTGTACTCTGTGTCTGTCTGCCGTGTTACATGTATTTTCCTGGCGGTGCAGAAGAAGTCAGTTTAGCGTAGTCGGGTATGTACTCACCTAATTGTGGTTGCAGGGGTCGATTCACAGCGCCTGGCCCCGCCTCTTCGCTGGTCGCTACTAGGTCCACTCTCTCTGCTCCATGACCATTATCATACCTCTTTTTAAAGTTATGTATGGATCCTGCCTCCACTACATCACTCTCCAGACCGTTCCACTTCCTGACTGAAGAAATACTTCCTATCATCCCTGTGAATTATCTGAGTTTTCAACTTCTAGTTGTGACCCCCCTTGTTGATGTGTCACATCTCTAAAACATTCTGTCCCTATCAACCTCGTCAATTTCTCTCAGTATTTTATATGTCGTCATCATGTCCCCCTTATCCTTCCTGTCCTTCAGCGTTATCAGGTTGAGTTACCTTAACCTTTCCTCGTAGGACAACCTCCTCAGCTCTGGGACTAGTCTTGATGCCAACCTTCGCCTTTCTCTAATTTTTTGACGTGTTTGACCAGGTGTGGGTTCCATATTGGTGCTGCATACTTTAATATAGGCCTGACGTACATGGTGTACAGTGTCGTGAATGACTCCTTACTTAGATGTCGAAACGCTATTCTCAGGTTTGCCAGGCGCCCGTATGCTGCAGCAGTTATTTAGTTGATGTACTCGGTATGATGCTCAACCCAAGATCCTTTTCCTTGAGTGAGTTTTGCAAGTCTTTTTTGTCCTTCCCCAAGCTGCATCACTTTGCACTTGCTGGGGTTAAAATCCAGGAGCCATTTGTCGGCCCGGGTTTGCAGCCTGTCGAGATTCCCTTGTAGGTTTACCTGATCCTCGTCCGTTTGTATTCTCCTCATTAGTTTCACATCGTCTGCGAACAGGGACACCTCTGAATCTATCCTTTCACATATACAAGAAACAACACAGGACCTAGGAATGACCCTTGTGGAACCCCACTCAACACATACACCCTCTCTGACACCTCGTCTCGTACTGACACACGTTGTTTCCTTGTTGACAGGTATTCCCTGATTCATTGCAGTACTGTTCCTCCTATTCCTGCCTGCTCCTTTATCTTTTCAACCAGACTGTTATGTGGTAGTGTCAAAAGCCTTCTTACAGTCCAAGAAGATGCAGTCTACTCATCCCCCTCTCTCTCCCTCTCTCCTGTCTTATTTCTGTTACCTTGTCATAGAACTCCATTAGGTTTGCGACGAAGGATTTCCCTTCCCTGAATCCGTACTGGTTGTCATGTATTAGTCCATTCCTTTCTAGGTGCTCCACCATTCTTTTCCTGATAATCTCCATAACTTTACATTCATGTCCGCGACATTGGTCTGTAATTTGGTGCAGCTTGTCTGTCTCCTTTCTTAAAACTCGGGACTACATTTGCTGTCTTCCACACCTCTGGAAGTTGCTCTGTTTCGATAGATTTATTGAAGACTGTTGTTAGTGGCACACACACTGCATCTGCTCCCTCTCTCAGGACGCAAGGAGATATATTACCTGGGCCCACCGCCTTCAAGGTATATAGTTCCCCTAGCAGTTTCTTCACTTCTCGGTTGTGTGCAGTGTGTCGAGCACTTGCTGGTGCACCTTACCACATCGGTTTGCTGGAAGCCTCTCTGTCTCCACTGTGAATACCTCGCTGAATCGCGAGCTGAGCTCTTCACATACTTCCTGGTCGTTCCCTGTGAGCACCCCTCCTTCCTTCCTCAGTGTGTGTGTGTGTGTGTACTAAACTATTTGTGGTTGCAGGGGTAGAGTCATAGCTCCTGGCCCCGCCTCTTCATTGATCGGTACTAGGTCCTCTCTCTCCCTGCTCCATGAGCTTTATCAAACCTCGTCTTAAAACTATGTATGGTTCCTGCCTCCACTACGTCACTTGCCAGACTATTCCACTTCCTGACAACTCTATGACTAGAGAAATACTTCCTAACATTCCTTTGGCTCGTCTGAGTCTTCAACTTCCAATTGTGACCCCTTGTTTCTGTGTCCCATCTCTGGAACATCCTGTCTTTGTCCACCTTGTCAATTCCTCGCAGATGCAGATGCAGTGTGTGTGTGTGTGTGTGTGTGTGTGTGTATGTGTGTGCCTCTGCTGCCTGGTGTGCGTCTCCTGCCTTGTGTACACCGCATGCGTGTGTGCATGTACGCTGGTTTGTGTACACAGCCAACCCGCCAGAACTAGCCCGTCTCCGAAGCCCTGGGTTAGTGGCTTCCCCGCTGCCCACACCTCCCCCCCACACCCACCAACACGCCCACTTCACACCCTCTCCTCGTTAAACACCCACGTATCGTCAACGAGTGCTAGAACCGCGTTTAAGGGGGGTGATTGAGGGGAAGGTGGGGGAGGTGGGAGAGCGAGTGAAAGCACTGGGACGGGGACATACTTGCGGCCTCACGTAGCCGCCGGCTACCCAACTCTTTCTCAAAACAAGCAGACACATTGCAGACATGCTCGCTGTGTCCGCTTCCTCGCACCGCGGCTTCCTCCTACCTCCGGTCCTCCTACTCTCACCCCACACCAGTCTGGTTAACGAACGACTTCTCCACGTTAACCGCTGAAGGTGTCCAACCCACTGGGTGGGCATGGGCGGTAGCGGGGAGGGGTGTTTGAGGGTAGTGATGGTGGGGTATGGAAGTGATGTGGAGGAGGTTCGGGAGGAGTTTAGTGGTAGCCAAGCGTGTCACAGCATAATGTGTCAGGTGGTAGGCACCAGAGACGCGGCCCACACACTTCTCTCATACAACACACTATACAACAACCATACACACGCCCACTAACCTCACTCTCACCTCCCTCTATACGTGCATGCATCCACGCACCAACACACGCGCACACGCGGAAGCGTGATATACATAAATACATACACACACATAAGCACGCACGCACACACACACACACACAGGTGAGTCTCGGGGCCAGGAGCTGAGTCTCGACCCCTGCAACCACAATTAGGTGAGTACACACAAATATATATATATATATATATATATATATATATATATATATATATATATATATATATATATATATATATATATATATATATATATATATATGTCGTGCCGAATAGGTAAAACTGGTCAGTTAGTAAGAAATTTAAAATTAAGTTCTTTTAAAAATTTCTCCTATACGTTTAAAGATTTTTTTTTTTCATTTATGTTAATGTAAAAATTAATAATTTTGTACCAGAAGAATCTTAGAAAACTTACCTAACCTTATTGTAACAAGCGCAATTTAATTTAGCCTAATCCAACTAAATATATTTAAGATAAGTTTACAATAATTTAATAATAAACAAACACAATGAAATAGATTTTTTTGTTAGGCTCAGAATGATTTTTGCGAAATTATTGCATACACAATTTTTCGCTTGCAAGTTATATATATATATATATATATATATATATATATATATATATATATATATATATATATATATATATATATATATATATATATATATAAAAACAGTGGGTAGAATGAAAGGGGTAAGGCAGCTGGGATTGATGGGATAAAGATAGAAATGTTAAAAGCAGGTGGGGATATAGTTTTGGAGTGGTTGGTGCTATTATTTAATAAATGTATGGAAGAGGGTAAGGTACCTAGGGATTGGCAGAGAGCGTGTATTGTTCCTTTGTATAAAGGCAAAGGGGACAAAAGAGAGTGCAAAAATTATAGGGGAATAAGTCTGTTGAGTGTACCTGGTAAAGTGTATGGTAGAGTTATTATTGAAAGAATCAAGAGTAAGACAGAAAGCAGGATAGCAGATGAACAAGGGGGCTTTAGGAAAGGTAGGGGTGTGTAGACCAAGTGTTTACAGTGAAACATATAGGTGAACAGTATTTGGATAAGGGTAAAGATGTTTTTGTGGCATTTATGGATTTGGAAAAGGCGTATGATAGGGTAGATAGGGGGGCAATGTTGCAGATGTTGCAGGTGTATGGAATAGGAGGAAGGTTACTGAAAGCAGTGAAGAGTTTTTATGAGGATAGTGAGGCTCAGGTTAGAGTGTGTAGGAGGGAGGGGACTATTTCCCAGTAAAAGTGGGCCTTAGACAAGGATGTGTGATGTCACCGTGGTTGTTCAATATATTTATAAATGGGGTTGTAAGAGAAGTGAATGCGAGGGTCTTGGCAAGAGGTGTTGGGCTAAAAGATAAAGAAGCAAATACAAAGTGGGAGTTGTCACAGTTGCTTTTGCTGATGACACTGTGCTTTTGGGAGATTCTGAAGAGAAGTTGCAGAGGTTGGTGGATGAATTTGGTAGGGTGTGTAAAAGAAGAAAATTGAAAGTGAATATAGGAAAGAGTAAGGTGATGAGGATAACAAAAGAATAGGTGACGAAAGATTGGATATCAGATTGGAGGGAGAGAGTATGGAGGAGGTGAATGTATTCAGATATTTGGGAGTGGACATGTCGGCGGATGGGTCTATGAAGGATGAGGTGAATCATAGAATTGATGAGGGAAAAGGGTGAGTGGAGCACTTCGGAGTCTGTGGAGACAAAGAACCTTGTCCATGGAAGTAAAGAAGGAATGTATGAGAGTATAGTTATACCAACGCTCTTATATGGGTGTGAAGCATGGGTGATGAATGTTGCAACGAGGAGAAGGCTTTAGGCAGTGGAGATGTCATGTCTGAGGTCAATGTGTGGTGTGAATATAATGCAGAGAATTCGGAGTTTGGAAATTAGGAGGAGGTGCGGGATTACCAAAACGATTGTCCAGAGAGCTGAGGAGGGGTTGTTGAGGTGGTTTGGACATGTAGAGAGAATGGAACGAGACAGAGTGACTTCGAGAGTGTATAAATCTGTAGTGGAGGGAAGGCGGGGTAGGGGTCGGCCTAGGAAAGGTTGGAGGGAGGGGTAAAGGAAGTTTTGTGTGTGAGGGGCTTGGACTTCCAGCAAGCATGTGTGAGCGTATTTGATAGGAGTGAATGGAGGCATATGGTTTTTAATACTTGACGTGCTGTTGGAGTGTGAGCAAAGTAACATTTATGAAGGGATTCAGGGAAACCGGCAGGCCGGACTTGAGTCCTGGAGATGGGAAGTACAGTGTCTGCACTCTGAAGGAGGGGTGTTAATGTTGCAGTTTTATAACTGTAGTGTAAAGCACCCCTCTGGCAAGACAGTGATGGAGTGAATGATGATGAAAGTTTTTCTTTTCGGGCCACCCTGCCTTGGTGGGAATCGGCCGATGTGTTAATAATAAAAAAATAATATATATATATATATATATATATATATATATATATATATATATATATATATATAAACACACAACTACATACATACACACGCACTAACACAACTACAAACATACATAGCTTCAAGAGAGGATACGATAGGGACCAAGACGCCAGGCACCAACAAGCATTGGCGACTGTAATTAAAGAGCCGTGGCTGGGAGCTGAGATTCGACCCCAGCAAAAACAACTCGGTGAGTAACTACATCACACACACACACACACACACACACACACACACACACACACACACACACACACACACACACACACAACCATACGAGACACAATCCAAGCATGCAAAATACACAGGATTGGCTAAGGTGAACAAGGATAGGCAGCGATGCGAGGAGAGGGAACCAGGAGGGTATTTAAAGAGCCTTACCGACGTAAGGAAGTACGTTCTTAAACTAAGGCTGGAAGTGAAGTGCTCCAGAGGAAGTGATGGTAGAGGTGATCAAGAGCAGCAATGATCGCCTTCTAGTGCAACTAGATGAGTAGTAGGTGAGTGTAACTAGCAGAGTAAACACGCTCACAAATACTAGTTGGTGTTGGGGAGTAGCTGGTTGGGGGATGGGAGAAAGGAGGGGAAGGGAAGGGAAGAGGGGGAAGATTCTGGTGGCGGGGAAGGTGTTGGTGGGGAAGGATCTAGTGGAGGGGCAAGTGTTGCTAGTGAGGGAGGGAATAATGGCAGGGGAAAGAGCTGGTAGCGGGGAAGAGGCTGGTGGCAGGGAGAGTGAGGTGGCGGTGAATAATAATAATAATAATAATAATAATAATACAGATAAAAGAGCTCCTGAAAGGCAGGAGACTCCCTGAAAAGGAAGAGCAGGATTGGCTAGAGAAATGGAAAGCGTTGAGCTCAAACTGATTTTCATACAAAGCCCAGGAGAGACAGAGGGAGCAAAAGAAACCCCAAATACTTCTGTTTTTCGTATGTAAAACCCAAGGCAAAAACATCTAGTATTAAGCTTCTGATTAAAGGAGAAGGAACAAGCACTGAAGGCAACAAAGAAATAAGTTGAATACTCAAATCCCAATGTGATTCAGTGTTCAGTGAACCAACAATCAGCCTCAAGATCGACCACCCAAATGAGTTCGTCATGAACAAGATGCAAAACGCTTCAGAAATCTCCATAATCTCTGATATAGCCTTAACTCCCACCTGACTTCGAAGACATTAACTGCATGCCCATACACTCCGCTCCAGACCCTGACTCGCACAATTACATATTCATCAAGAATTACAAGAAACCACTATCACGTGCCTTAAATATTCTGAGGAGGTCACTCGACACTGGAATCATCCCAGAGTTATTAAAAACTACTGATATAGCCTTTCTCCACAGAGGTGGCAGCAAAGCAATTGAAAAAAAATAAACCAACAGTCTTAGCTGTTGGTTTAATTTTAGTAAGACTGCCAATCACATGGAATTGCAGCATGTGCACAACCCAGGTCAACATGGGTTTAGAATAGGTCACTCCTGCCTCTCGGAACTGCTAGGACATTATGACATGGTCTTGTATACTCTGGAAGACAAGTACTTGTCAAAGGCTTTTGCAAAAGCCTTCGGCAAGTACGACCATGGGTTAGTTGTGCACGAAATGCGTGAGAAAAAAAAAATAATTGGAAAGGTGGGAAAATGGATATTTAACTTCTCAACTAAAGAGTAATAATAAAGAAAAGAACATCTGGCGCTGCTGCAGAGATCTGTGTTGTTCAAGGCGCAGTACTCGCCGCATTTCTCTTTCTCATTCTCATACCAAGCATTGCAATGTATTATCCTTTGCAAATGGTACTAGAATCTGCTCCTATGAGCAGATTCTAGTACCATCTGTAACGAGCCTCCAGGCTGACATGAATCAAGACTTCCAGTGGGCCACTGACCACAATATAATGTTAACAGGCTGACATGAATCAAGACTTCCAGTGGGCCACTGACCACAATATAATGTTAACGAGGACAAATTTAAATTACTACATTACGGAAGGATTAAGGAAATAAAATACAAGATCGGAGCAGAAGACCAACTCAAATAATCCAATACAGCATAAATCTATTGTGAGAGACCTATGAGTGATAATGTCAGATGATTTCATGTCCAAGGAGCACAACAGTGTCAAGGAAAATGATAGGTTGGATAACTAAAACTTTCGAAACAAGAGGTGTCACGCCGATGATGACACTAGTCAAGTCACTCGTTCTCTCTAGGCTGGAATACTGCTATGTACTAACGGTCCCCTTCAAGGCAGCCAAAACTCCAGAACTGGAAAATGTACAGAGAATTCTCACAGCTCATATAAACTCAGTCAAGCACCTAAATTTCTATACTAATTAGAGCGTAGGCGAGAAAGATATATCCTAATCTACATCTGGAAGATACTGGAAGGATTGGTTACAAATCTGCAAACGATATATGAACATAAGAGGCTTAGCAGACGATGCAAAATACGCCGCGGAACGCGACTCTTCAACGCCCTTCCTACATGCATAAGGGGGATTACCCTGGCTGTCCTCAAGAGAAGAATTCGACAAACTTCTCAAATCAGTTTCCTGATCAACCGGGTTTTGGTGCAGACGATGTACTGCGGGAGGCGGCAGGCAACCAGGAGGCCTAGTCTGGGACCGGGCCACGGAGGTGGTGGTGACCTCCGCAAGCAACGACAGATAACTTACAGGTTACCAAACTTAGACAATAATCTGAAAGCTCATAGCAAGAACGGCATTTTGGGAAGGCAGGAGGAAAGGTAAGGAAAGCATGAAGGAAGGAAGGAAGGTACCCAGGCAATAATAAAAACGAAATAGTAAGCATAAAGGAAGAAGTCATGGGTAAGTAATTAAAATGTGTTCCGGGCGGCCCATCCTCGTAGTCAACGTCGGTATATCACTCTACAAGAACGTCATACGGGCTGTGATATTGAATCAACCGCAATTAGTGAGTAATTTGTGGTAGTAACTCTTCGTAACAGAGATGAAGAAGATGCGATGATGGGGTAGGTGAAACATTTCAACATAAAGGAATCCCACGTTGCCCCATTCTTTCTCAACTTGTCGGTATCTTTTTCATTTCTACTATTTTCAACAAAACTAGTGAACATTCTTCAATTTGCACTGTTTATCTCAAGTCATCATCACAGTGAAAGATCTCAGTTCTCACTTCAAAAATTTCTACTAACTTTATTATTGCGTTTATTGGCTATATTTTTGCAACACACTGGGTCGTCTCCCACCGAGGTAGGCTGACCCGAAAAAAAGAGAAGAAACACTTTTCACTGTCATTCATCCAATCACTGTCTCGCCGGAAGCGTGCTAGCATCACAGCTCATATGGCCCTTTGACTGCAACATCGTCACTCTTCCTTCAGAGTGAAGGCACTCTGGCGTTATGGCATAACTGGTTAAGTTCTGCTGTGTACTCACCTAATTGTGGTTGCAGGGGTCGATTCATAGCTCCTGGCCCCGCCTTTTCACTGGTCGCTACTGGGTCACTCACTCCCTGCTATGTGAGCCTTATCATACCTCTTCTTAAAGCTATGTATGGATCATGTGTGTGTGTGTGTGTGCGTGTGTGTGTGTGTGTGTGTGTGTGAGTATCTGTCTTTGTGTTCCAGCCTGTTCAATCTAAAGGAGAACCGTCTCGTAATTACGATTCTTGTTGAAAGAGGAGAGCCAGGACAATCTATGACACTGAGCTCTGCTTCTTGATTATTACCGATTATAAGTCATCACTAAAGATACTTGACTCACATTATGGTTCTGTCAACACGCTCATTGGTGAAATCAGGTACAAATATATAAAATCAAAGAGAAAGGAATTAATGTACAATTCTTATGCATTCCATCACACAATGAATTGCTTCTACGTGATAAAGCTGATAAATTAACCAAAGAAAGTACCCTGAAGGAAAGAGATAAATATAACTTGGGTATGTCTGTATCAAGCATTATGAATAATATTAAAAGAGAAGTAAATAATGAATATTAATGTCTTAGGAATTCACCTAGAAGCCTGAGTAGACTTGTAACTCACTGTGATAACATGAACGTAGATAAGTACGATTATGGAGCAAGTTTCAATGTAAAGAGTGAGTGATGAGGTAGCCAGGCTAAGGCTTGGTCACAAGTACTTCAGGTAGTTTGACAGACACACAGCTGATGATCAAACTAATTGCAAAGTATGTGGTTAGCCTTATGGTCACTTTCTTAAACTGCATGTGCTTGATTGTCCATTAATTGAGGAATAACTGGATGTTTATCTGTACGGCCCACTAGACCTACCACCTCCCAAGAATATATCTACACATGTGACTATGTTGTGAACTGGGGTTCGAAACATCGTAGGTGTGATTGGAGAAGAACACAGTTGCTCTGCATGGTGTTTCTCAGGTAAAAAAGTCGTGTCGTTTGTAAGTGTAACTTGTCAGTTTGGTGACTATATTGACTAACTGACTGTCCTGTGGCCAGCCCGGGGTTTTGAACTTGAGAGGTCAGCAACAGTGATTTTTACCTTCCTAAACCGAGACATGGTAACGGCTAATATACTATATACGTTACATACCATTGACAGCTAATGCAGTCACTGATTCAGAAATATCTTATAGGGAAAACTTGAAACAGCAGTCTTCACCTCAGCATCTGGCCGTTCATTTCCCAGGAGCCGTCCTATGAACCAACAGGACTCCACGTGATGAGTTTCTCCTTGAAATTGTTCCTAGTATTTTCTTCCTTTATCACCCATTGCTTTGAGGAATGGTTTATCATTTAAACTGGTATAGTTGGGCCTGGTCTGGGATCGGGACGAGAGGGCGTTGATCCTCAAAACACTCTCCAGGAAGACTCCAGGTAAACTCGTTTTAACTTCACATGTCCAGGTCAAAAAATCATACACCCAGACTGGTAGAGGCATTATCTCTCTGAGTTACTTCTACATCTTATCCCAGACTAACCAATACCAGTTTAAATGTATTTACTTCTCATGACCAGTGCTACAAACCTACCTCTGCCACATATGGTGTCAGGAAACAAGTAGCGCTCGACATAGGTTAGGCGGTGCATTAGAAAACTCCTTGGAAAATGAGACACAAATGTAGTAGAAAGCGAGCCTTTGTTTACAAAGTTTCGTCCAAACAGTGAGTTTTATCAAGTCACAGACAGACTTGGCAAAACCCAGGCAAAACCTTGTCAATAAAGGTTCGCATTATATTACATTTGTGGGGTTTTTTTATTCTCTCGGTATATTATATCATTTCTCACCAGCAAAATCCTTGTTTCGTCATTTAGTTAAAATTAACAAATCACACATTGAACATTTCGGAGATTTTAATTAGTTGATTTATGGACCTTAGGATTAAAAATACGAGATGCCCTATTTTACACGTGGTACTTAAATGTCTAGAAGTAAATAAACATAGATTGAAATGGGTTGTGAAAACATGTACAAACTGTATCACTGTAGACAACAAGAACATTTCGCCCCTCCATGGAAGTTAAATTCGTTTATTGTTACATATCTGCAATCCCCTTCCAAGAAGCTCATCACAAGTAATCCCTTCTTTAAATCACTTGCAAAGACAACTGCTCAAAAATAAATTTCTCGCTTAACTGTTATAATAATAATATATCACAAGTTATATTAACTGACGGATCTCAGCAGGAGTCTGCTGGCAGAGCTGCATCTGCTCTTGTTGCCGCCTCCCCAGATAAGAACTCTAGCAACCATGTTGAGTTAGACATAAGAATTTAACAAGTGGGCGTCTACACTTTAAACTGAATGTTTGCCATCCTAATGTTCCTAACGTTAAGTTATGACACTCAGCTCATTTGTGAAGTCAGATACAGATATTCGAAAACCAGAGAAAAAGAAATTAATGTACAATTTTTATGGAGTTCATCACACATTGAATTACTCCTTCATGATAATGATAATAACTTGAGCCCAGTACCCTGAGGAAAAATGTAGAATATAACTATAGTATATCTGTGTCTAGAATTACGTATAATATTGGAAGAGAAGTAAATAAATGAAACTGAATGTCACAGGACTGCAGATAGCCTGAGTAGATCTATTGTTCACTATAATAACATGATGGTAGATAATAAGCACGTTTATGGAGCAATTTGCAATGTGAAAATACTAACTGATGCAGTAGACGCCAGGCTTAGTCTTGGTCACAAGCACTTCTGGCAGATAATTAAACCAAATGAAGAGTATGTGGCCAGGACTATGATCACTTTCTTGAACACTATTTTCTTAATTGTTCACTTACTGAGGAATATAGAAACAGATAGTATAATAGCCTATATGATATGTCAAATTATCTTATTAGTGAAAATAAGATACCTGATATATTAGATATAAATAACCTAAATTTGCCTGTGACAGACCAACTGTACTCCAGTTAACTTTATTGGGGCCTAGACCTTTATACCTTTGATGAGTTTCGAGTCTTACTACTCTCGGAGCCCGGCCATGGGCCAATCTCGTCTGGCCTAGTTCCTGTTTTGTGTCGTCTATATGCTCTTGCGGTACCCTCTACACCATGAATATATGCTGTACAATAAAGTAGCAGCTTCGGCCGACAAAATCTAAACTTCTAAATCATCTCTCATCACAAAAGTTTCCAAGGACAAGACCAAACAGTAACCCCCCCACTTACAGCCGCCCTCTCCCTGTACCTTGCAACAACACAAAACTCCCAACCTGCAACCTTCCTCTTTCCACACTCTGCAACAATAAAAGAAATCCACAACTATAACCTTACTTTTCTCATTCCTCCAACAGCCTAAAACTCATACTTAGCAACCTCACTCTTCTCATCCAACAATAACATTTCAGTTACGATCACCCCTCTGAGGTAGCCGTAATATACCTATGACGTGTTTCACGAGTTTTCTTTCACTCGGCCTGGGAACAGCTTTCCTGCTCTCGGTTCAACCAGGCTGTTGAACAATGAACCAGTTTAGTTGATCTAGCACTTGATGGAAATCGTCATGCAGGCTTCTCTTCAAAATTTCTACACTTAACAGGGTTTAATAATCTTGAACCATGGATGCTGACATAGTGTTCTCTTACTGTGTCCATGGCGCTCATGCCTTTCACTGGGTCTATTTTACACTTTCTACCATACGACTCACCCCAGGACGTTCTTACAGTAGTATGTGAGTTTGGGAGAAGACCCTCCAATATCTTCCATGCGTATATTATCAGGTATCTCTATCTCCTTTACTACAAAAAGTACTACATTCCAAGTGTGTTGAGGTGTTAGTTAAGTTTCCCTGGTTAGTAAAGTCTCTCCTGATTAGATAATTCTCTCCTAGTTAGTCAAGTCTCGTCCAGCAAATTAAATCTCTTCGACTTAATCAAGTCTGTCATATTAATCAAGTCTGTCATAGTTAGTCGAGGCTACCTGGAGGGTATTCCTGGGATCAACGCCCCCGCGGCCCGGTCCAAGACCAGGCGTCCTGGTGGATCAGGGCCTTATCAACGAGGCTATTATTGCTGGCCGAACGTAGTCCAACGTACGAACCACAGCCCGGCAGATCCAGCACCGACTTTAGGTATTTGTCCAGCTCCCTCTTGAAGACAACCAGGGCTCTATTGGTAATTCCCCTTATGGCTGGTGGGAGGCTGTTGAACAGTCTTGGGCCCCGGACACATTGTGTTTTCTCTTAGTGTACCAATGGCGCCCCTACTTTTCACTGGGGGTATGTTGCATCGCCTGCCAAGTCTTTTGTTTTCGTAGGAAGTGATTTCTGAGTGCAGATTAGGGACTAGTCCCTCCAGGATCTTCCAGGTGTAGATTATGATGTATCTCTCTCGCCTAACTGATACTGCCAACAAACTTAATGTCTTTTTCTCGACCGTAGGAAAAATCTAGCGAGAAGAATCCCCAGCTCAAACACTCAACCAACAGACTACCTCACTGGCAACTACCCAAACACTCTATTTTTATCACCAACTAAACCAACTGAAATCTCCCTCATCATCAACACACTTAATAACAAGGCAGGAGACCTAAATAACTTACCACCTTTTATGTATAAAAAAGTTTCTCAGGTACTGTCACCAATTATTGCAACTCTCTTTAACAAATTTATTGAATCCTCCACCTTCCCATCAGTTCTCAAAATAGCTAGGATCACCCCGATCCACAAAGGAGGTGATCCAACTGACCTGAACAACTACAGGCCTATATCTAACTTACCCCTTCTTTCTAAAAGTTTTGAAATGTTAATTCATAAACAAGTCTATTCCTACCTAGTCTCCCTCAACATACTCAACCTCAGTCAGTTTGGATTCAGGCTGAAAAAAAGCACGAACGATGCTATAATACACATGCTAGAACTAATATATACGGCACTCGGTAAAAAAGAACCCCCCATGGGAATCTTCATAGATCTACTAAAAGCTTTTGATACAGTTGATTATGACTTATTGCACCTAAAGTTAACTTATTATGGAATAAGAGGGCACTCTCTCAACTACCTAAAGTCATACCTTAGCAACAGAAACCAGTATGTATGCACAAATGGAGCTAACTACTACACAACCAGTCACTGTGTGAGTCCCACGAGGTAGCGTCCTTGGTCCACTTCTCTTTCTCATTTACATCAATGATCTACCTAACGCATCTAAACTCCTCAAAACCATATTATTTGCAGATGACACTACTTACGTCTTCTCTCACCCAAATCCACTCATACTAACACTGTAAATGATGAATTACAGAAAATATAGACAAAACCTACTAAATGCAATTTGGAAAATGGTCTTCAAATGTATGGCTTAACATAATGATAAATGGATCACCCATCTCTAGACTCACGGAGGGTAAATTTCTAGGACTCCACCTTGATAGCAGTCTCAAATACTAGACACACATACGGCAAATTTCTAAGAAAGTCTCTAAAACAGTAGGCATTCTATCAAAGATACGGTACTATGTACCGCAATCAGCTCTCCTTGCTCTGTACCACTCACTCATTTACCCCTATCTCACCTATGGAGTCTGTGTATGGGGCTCAACTATGGTAAATCACCTTAGACCCTTAATAAACCAACAAAAAAACGCAGTCCGATTGATAACATATTCCAACTCGAGACAACATACACTGCCACTGTGCAAGTCTTAACTTACTCAATATACAAAACACCTACACTTTTTATTGTACTTACTACATACATATAAACCCTCCTCTTAAACTCCTCCTTGACAACTGCAACAGAACACACAACCAAGACACACATCACTCTTTGATATCCCTCGTGTCCATCTCTCCCTATGCTAAAACGCTATGCACATAAAGGCCCTAAGATTTGGAATTCACTGCCAGAGAACACTAAAGGACCCTTGTCTGCAAATCAGTTCAAGACTTTTCTTAGAAATTACCTACTCACCCAAAACTAAACAGCTTTCAAGCAGCTTTCAAATTCACCTCCATTACCGCATACTGTGCTATGGATCACAGTGCCACGCACCTAAATCTCAAAACTTCAAAAATAGATGCTCAAAGTTCATTACATTACTTAATACTACATTGTAAAAATTCAATACCTGCACAAAATTATTCTGAATTATACTCAGTTGTAACAATCTCATACTGTAAACTACTTTCAACATGGCCCATTGTGATACATCCATATTGTAATTTAAGTAATTTTACTGTTGATATATACAACCTGTATACTACTTTTAACTTGTCCCATTGTAATATTCTCATATTGAAAATTGAGACAATTTACTGTTTGCTATATATAAAAACAGATGTACAACTGCAACAAACTATGATCTCTTTGTCTAGTATTAAGTAGTCTGTAACCCATTAAATCTAGTCTGGCCATAATGCCTAAGCATGATAGTAGCTCTCTTTGCACTGCAAATCATTATTGTAATTACACACTGTAAACTATCGATTTAAATAGGACTCCCTACAACATGTCAATCACATTGTAAATTTGCAAAGAAATAAAAATTTGATTTTTTTTTGTTACCAAACTGCGGCAGGTCAGAGTTCGACTCTGCGACACATTGTCCCACCTCAAGAGACAACACAATGTACATGTCACCTTATCCACCCGGTTATCGATCCTACAAAAGATCCTGCACCCAGCACAGCTAGGTGTTTTTCGTAATCCGAGTATGCAGTGCTCTACCACTGTACCACACTAAATACTTTGGCGCCCAGCTAACGCTAGACGTTATGGTCCAAGGCAGCCAGCTTTCAGGCAGGTGGCTTTCAGCTTTTCATCTCATCCCCTGCTTGCATCGACAAGGTATTCACCAGTGTAGTACGGTGGTAGAGCACAGTGTACTTTATACCTAGGTGCGTAGGTTCGAATCTACTTCGACCTGAGATTAGTGTTTGTGAATATTTCGCCTGCTCTGCGAATTCTAAACACACACACACACACACACACACACACACACACACACACTTACATGTATAGTGTGCAAAGTCTTGGAGAAAATCATCAGAAAAAGAATGGTGGAGCATCTGGAGCAGAACAGGTTAATCAACGCCAGACAGCACGGTTTCAGGGAAGGCAAATCCTGTGTAACAAACCTCCTGGAGTTCTATGATAAAGTAACAGAGGTAAGGCAAGAGAGAGAAGGGTGGGTTGACTGCATTTTCTTGGACTGCAGGAAGGCCTTTGACACAGTTCCTCACATGAGATTAGTAAAAAAGATGGAAGACCAAGCGTGTATAACAGGAAGGGCACTGGAATGAATCAGGGAATACCTCACAGGGAGGCAACAACGGGTCATGGTGCGTGATGAGGTATCACAGTGGGCGCCTGTGACGAGCGGTGTACCGCAGGGGTCAGTCCTAGGACCAGTGCTATTCTTGCTATATGTGAATGACATGACGGATGGGATAGACTCAGAAGTGTCTCTTTTCGCAGATGATGTGAAATTAATGAGGAGAATCACATCGGATGAAGACCAAGCAGGACTTCAAAGTGACCTGGACAAGCTTGACATCTGGTCTAGCAACTGGCTTCTCGAATTTAACCCCACCAAATGCAAAGTCATGAAGATCGGAGAAGGGCAAAGAAGACCGCTGACAGAGTACAGGCTAGGTGGACAAAGGCTACAAACCTCAACAAAGGAGAAAGACCTTGGGGTGAGTATAACACCAAGCACGTCTCCGGAAGCACACATCAACCAGATAACCGCGGCAGCATATGGGCGACTGGCAAACTTAAGATTAGCGTTCCGTTACCTTAACAAGGAATCGTTCAAGACACTGTATACCGTATACGTCAGGCCCATACTAGAGTATGCAGCACCAGTCTGGAACCCACACCTGGTCAAGCACGTCAAGAAACTAGAGAAAGTGCAAAGGTTTGCGACAAGGTTAGTTCCACAACTCAGGGTCTGTCTTATGAAGAAAGGCTGAGGGAAATAGGACTAACAACACTGGAGGAAAGAAGGGTCAGAGGAGACATGATAACGACATACAAAATACTGCGGGGAATTGACAAGGTAGATAGTGACAGGTTGTTTCAGAGAGGGAACACAGAAACAAGGGGACACAACTGGAAGCTGAAGACTCAGATGAGTCAAAGGGATGTCAGGAAACATTTCTTCAGCCACAGAGTAGTCAGGAAGTGGAATGGACTAGAGAATGATATAGTGGAGGCAGGAACCATACATAGTTTTAAGACAAGGTATGATAAAGCTCATGGAGCAGGGAGAGCAGAGACCCAGTAGCAGACAGCGAAGAGGCGGGGCCAGGAGCTGAGTCTCGACCCCTGCAACCACAATTAGGTGAGTACATATATATATATATATATATATATATATATATATATATATATATATATATATATATATATATATATATATATATATATATATATATATATATATATATATATATATATATATATATATATATATATATATAGTATGTCGTGCTGATTAGGTAAAACTGGTCAATTAGCAAAAAGAATAGACCGCACTCGACCTTGGTGGAGTGCAGACGTGTCATTCCCCCTAGCGGTCGCTTTGGGCAACTTTGTTATACTGGACGGGATATCTGACAACTACAGAATCCGTGTTAACACAGAGTGTGTGGACCTGGTACAAGGAGTTATACTGCCGGATACTGCGGATGTGTTATTGCCAGCAATATTACGTGACACGTACGGCCTTTCGCACGCCGATCTGTATGGAGTGTCGATGAACGGCACGCGATGTATTTTGTAAAATTCGCATGCACCGATGTCTATCAGAAGATTGTGGATCGATACCAGGAGAAAAAAATGGTAGTCAACACAGGAATGGAAGTATGTCTGCACGACATGTCTACAGTCTACAAATGGGTTAAGGTGAACAATGTCCCATTCGAGGCGGGTCCTGAGGACATCCGGTTGGTATTTCAGCAGTTTGGGGTTGTTCATGCTGTAAATATTGGATGGTGGGCGCAGGGGCCTTATGCTGGGCTCCTGGAAGGATCATATTCTGTTAAAATGAGCATCCGCAAACCAATACCATCTTATGTTTTCATGGAATTCTTTCGGACCCAGGTTTATGTGCACTACTATGGGCAGGTGAAAGCTTGCCAGTTATGTGGCCAATCGGGTCATTATGCAGCTACGTGCGAGAGATGTTGAGATGATGGCCGACGTAGAGAAGTGGAAGTACATAAACAAGTGGAAGTGGAACGGCAGTCGAAGGAGGGCGTAGTTAGCATCGTGAAGGATTCTCCAGAGGTTACGATTGACGAAATGGAGGGCATGGTACGTGAGGAGCGAATAGATCAGAAAGTTGAACAAGCGAAGTTGCAGTGGAGTGATGAAGTTGCATCTGCAGAGGAGGAGGATCGAATGCAACTTCCTGGTGGTGAGAGTGTAGGTGCTGGTTTAAACACTGAGAGTTACATGAGAGTGGAAAGAGTGTTAATATTGATGAGGACATATTGAGAGATTATAGGAAGTGACGTTTTAGTGGTGGATACAATTGACGAGTGTATCCTGGCGGTCGAGAGTGGTGGGTCGATGACGGTGCAAGAGGAAGTGGTTGAAACTGCACTTTCTGTGGTGCAAGCAGATGTAGAGGTACATCGTCAGTGTGAAGGGGAAAAGGTTGACATTGATAAGGGTGAATCTCGTAAGAGGTCTGGTGAGGAGGCGGAGAACGATGTTCTCACTCCTGGTCAACGCCCAGGTAAGATAGCGTGGACAGAGGTGGTGAAAGGAAAAATTGAGGGCGGGGCGAGGAGTCGCTATGGAGTGGGTGTATCGCCGGTAGGGCATGGTGAGAAGAAAGGAGGGCCTTCAGCTGCCTCAAACAGGAGGTGAAACGAAGGTGGGTCGAGATTACGTTACGTAGACTTAGAATAGACGTTGTCATTTTCCAGGAACATAATTTTAGGAGTGGGGAAAGTTTGGTTTTGCAGGGGTTTCAGGTTTTTGTGGGTCATACGAATAGTTTAAAAGGCGGCGCGGGTGTTGGTATTAGAGTAGGCAGTCCTTTTAAACTAGGTGCTTGGGAGGTGAGCGGGGGAGGGAGGGTAGTCAGGGTTGACGGGTGGTGGGGCGTAGTCCCAGTTTGTTTTGTGGGCGTGTATATGCCGGCGGTTAATAGTATGACGGTTAAGGACGATTTTGTAAGGTCGACTTTAATTTATGCCTTCCGAGGATTGCCTCAAGTATCTGTAATAGGTGGTGATTGAAATTGTATAATACGGGTACGGGACGTAGAACCTAGGGGTTCTAAGCAAGTGTTAGGAATATTGAGAGATGTTTTAGGGGCAGTTGGTGTAGTTGATGCTGTGTGTAGTGGTGATGAGTGGATGCATTATACCTATCGTAGAGGTGAGTCAGTTGCTAGGTTAGATAGAATTTATGTTTCACGGGTCGTTAGGGTGGAGAATGTTGAATGTGTTGATGTGGGTTTTTCAGATCATAAAGGTGTTATGGTTCAATTACGTTGAGAGGGAGCGGTGAGGGTTTATGGGAGTTTCTGGAAGCTAAATGTTAGTTTGTTGAATAGAATCGGGGTGATGTTGGTTTTGCAGAGTGGTGGAGTACTATCTGGGATGAGGGAAAGCCGGTAAGTGATGTAGTGAGGTGGTGGAATGAAAGAGGGAAATTAGCGATTAAGGACTTTTTTGTGCATATAGGCAAGGAAGACGCTCGTTTTAGGTTCGGTTATCAACGGTATTTAGAGGGTTTGTTACAGAGTGATGGGGGTGGGGGTAGGGTACGAGTGGATAACAGTGAGGAAATTAGAGATGTTTTGTGTGAGATTCAGAACGAACGGTTTCAGGCATTACGGGTGAAGAGTGGGATGGAAGAAGTTTTATGGGGCGATAGAGCCTCAGAGGTAGTCTTGAGGAATTTTAGGAGGAGAGATATAATGACGATGGGTATGATCGAAGTTACGGGGGATTTGGGGAGTTTTAGGGAAGGTATGGTTTTGAGGGAAACAGAGGCTATGAGTATTTATGGTGTTTTGTGGTTTGGAAGAAAATTTGCGGTGGAAGCAGTGTGTGGTGAGGTGGATGAATTTTTTGGAGGTATAGTGTCGCGTGTGAGTGCACAGGATAGGTGTGATCTTGGTGGTGCAATAACGGAGGATGAGGTATGGGTCGCAGTACAGGGGTTGCGCATGGGAAAGTCGCCTGGTTTGGACGGGTTACCTGGTGAGTTATATGTAACGTTTTGGGAGGTGTTGAAAGATGTTTTAGTGAGGGTTTTCAATACCATGAAGGGAGGAGATGTGTTGCATGAGTTAGTATGTACGGGCGTGGTTGTTTTAGTACCGAAGAAGGAGACCCCTAAATATTTTAAGGATTATCGAGTAATTACGTTAATGGGGACTGATTACAAGATTTATGCGAAAATCCTGGCTAATAGGTTAAAGAGTGGTTTGGGCACATGGATCCATGGCGGGCAGTATGGTGTCCCGGGACGGTGCATGACGAAAGGGCACAAGAGGTTAAAGGAGTTTATTGAGAATTGTGACGAGGGCGGAGTGTTAAGTGTGGATTGGGAAATGGCGTTTGATAAGGTTAATAGGAACGTATTATTTGAAATTATGGCGCGGATGGGTTTTGGCGAGGAGGTCGTGGGTTGGGTGAGGCAACTTTACGCAAGTGCAGTTATAAGAGTTCAGATCAATGGTAAAGTTGGGAAAAAGGTAAGTATGGGTAAGGGGATACGTCAAGGTTGTCCCTTATCACAAATCTTGTTTGCGATTTTTCAGGATCCTTTATATAGGATGGTGGATGCAGGC
Source organism: Cherax destructor (assembly GCA_009830355.1). Classification (NCBI taxonomy): domain Eukaryota; kingdom Metazoa; phylum Arthropoda; class Malacostraca; order Decapoda; family Parastacidae; genus Cherax; species Cherax destructor. Next base: position 7,234 of record WNWK01001890.1, on the reverse strand, counting down.
GTGGGTTGGACGAGGGAAGGTGAACGGTCACTGGCGGAAATTATTGGTTACGTTGACGATATGAATATGTTGGTTCCGTCTAACGCATGTTTGGTTTGGCTAAGTGGGTTAATTGGATTCTACGGTCGGGTAACGGGAATGAAAGTCAATAGAAGTAAGTCTATGTTGCTCGAGGTGGGCGGTAGGGTGGGGGGTGCGTTGGGGAGTCGGGATGGGTGGACTTGTGTGGTAGAGTTGAAAGTTTGTGGGATCATGTTTAGTGATGACATCGTTAGGGCGAGGGAGGTAAATTCAAGGGAGGTGGTAGATGGTGCTTTGGAAAGAATGAGGGGTTGGGGTAAGCAGGAAGTGACGCTTCTACAGAGAGTGGTAGGGATCAACACGTTAATTTATAGTAAATTGTGGTTTAGAGCGAGTGTCTTTCCACTGTTTGATGTAGATATTAAGAGATTGGGTAAGGGTGTCATGGATTTTATTTGGGCAAGAGGTAGGCACTGGCTTAGTAGGGAGGTTGTGGAAACTAGGGTTGCGTGAGGGGGATTAGGGTTAGTTCCTTTGGAGAGGCGTGTTCGAAGAGTTTTTTTTTGAAGCATGAATTTGTGTTAAAAGGAGGAGACAGGGAAAGAAGAATTGTAGAAGTCATGAAAGAGGTCCGGAAGTGGTGGAAAGGTAGGGATTTGGTTGAGTGTGAGGGAGTTTTGCGATGCCTCATAGTGACACGCGAGCCGGTAAAAATAAGAGTACTACGTAGATTGGATAGGATCAATAGTTGTGAAGTTGTAGTGCAGGGTGAGTCAATGTATCCATTATACGGGTGGAAGAGTATTTGGGGTTTGTTAAAGAGAGTTCGGGTACGTCCTAGGGTGAAGGAAGTGGGTTATAGGTTCCTGCATGGAATTTTAGCATCGTGGGGCCAGCTTTTTGTGATGGGTTTAGTGGGGGATGGGACCTGTGTTCCGGGTGGGGAATGGGAAACCGCGTATGTATCACGTTGTGTATTTCTGTCGAGAGTTGAGTATAGTGAAAGTATAGTTGCAGCTTGTGTTGAGGTGGTTAGGAGGGAAGGGGGCCAGTTTTCACTGTTGAAAGTTATGAATTTGGAGTTGGGGGAATTCTCTGAAGGCATTCAGAGGACATTGACGTACGTTATTTTGGATTACATTTATATGACGTGGGTTATGCGTGGTTCTGGAGGGGAAGTGTTAATTAAAGCTTTAGCAGCGGTTTTTATGAGAACAAAGTATAGGAACATGGAAATTTATGGTCGGAGGTGGAGTACGAGTTTCACTGGAGAGTATAGAGATATGAACGTTGATAAGTTACTCAGGTTAAAAGGGGGAGGTGTGGGGTAGGTGGGTTTTTAGAAGGGCGTGGGTTTTTAGGTGAGTTTTTTTGGTAGGTATGGTGGGTGGGGGGGGGCGGTTGTTTCTTTTTCATGTCATGAGTTGCTAGTTTTGGGATAATGTGTTTTTAGTTAAAAAAAAATTCCGTTTTTTTTTTTTGCGTTACAGTGGTTTACTCCTCTTTTAGTTGTGGTTGACGTTTTTTTGGTTTTTACCCCAAAGTTCTGTCCAGTTACGTGGTTAGGGGTGAAGTTTCTTTTTTTTTTTTTTGCAGTTGTTTGTGAGTCGTGGTTCGTGCGATTATTACAGTTTGTAGTGTTTTCTTTCTCGTTGTCTAGTTTTGACCAATGTGTACGTGGCATGTATAAAGTACCTGGTTTATACGTACTTTGTTTTTGTCGTTTGTGACCGTGGTGTGTAGAATTATTAGTAGAGTTTTCGTGATTTTTGGATTAGTGTGGTTATTGTTTCAAAAATTTTCTACATAAGTTTTCATTTTTATATGAAGTACATAAAGGGCAAATATATATTATATTTTTGTATATGTAGTGTTGATAAAGTCATGTACATGTATCCATGGTTTTGTACGTTAGCGAACACGTATTGTGACCTTGCTGTATTGTGACCTTGCTGTATTGTGACCTTGCTGTATTGTGACCTTGCTGTATTGTGACCTTGCTGTATGATGAAGTTTTGGTTAGTGTTTCTGGTGGAGGAGAGATTGTTGAGGTTCATTGGTTATTATTATTATCGTTTGTGATGAGTATTTTTATTTATTTCGTTTTTTTGTGCTAGTCAATTATATATGTGACGAGGTGTTTTTGACAAGTGCAAATGTACGAAATTGGTTCTAAATGAAATGTAAAAAGAAACAAATATATGTCTTGTACATGTTCAGTTTGTGTCTAGTTTGATTAATGCACCGTGTTGGCTAATGAGATATGTATATATCATAAGATTTAGTGCAAATAACAGTATATTGATGTGAGACCAACATATTGTATGACTTGTTTTTAAGAAACAAAACGACTTAAAAACCTTCTTATACTGGTAGGTTTTGGGGCTGCTAGGTAGTTCGTGTTATTTTTGTCGATTTTCTAATCTTTTTAGTTAAGGTAGGATATATTTTATGTATATAGCACCTTTTTAGCCTTGTATATACAGAGTTCATGTTATATTAATGGACGGCAAGGTAATGTATCTGTCTTTGTAATCTCTATTTGGTGGTTTTGGACTTTTGATGTGTACTTTTGCGTTGTTCTGGTGCTCATGTGCTCAGTGAAATGTGTCCAGAGCACCGTTGGGAGTTATGACATCACATTGGTGGGGTGTGGGTTTTAAATATAAGTTCCATTATGTAATGTCACGTGTTTGGAACGTTTCTCTTATATATGAATTGTATATACTGTTGTAAATAAAATATAAGACAATTGGTAGTTCACGTTACTTTAGATTTTTTTTCTAATATTATATGCTAGGGTAGGATATAACTTTTGTATATAGCAATTATTTAGCCTTGTATATACTGGGTTTATGTTTTTTTAATGGATGACAAGGTAATGTACCTGTCCATGTAATCTATAATCGGGGTTTTTTTTTTTGGACATTTGCTGTGTACTTGTGCGATTTTCTGGTGCTCATGTGTTCAGTGTCATGTTTCCAGTGCACCTACGGTGGTTATGACACCACATCGCAAATACTTTCCTTCTTGTTTTGAGTGGAGTAATATGTTCATGTATGAACACATAAAAATGAATTCCTTAGATTTTGTTAAAGGGCGGGTCAGAAGAGAGGAGGGGGGGGGATCTTTTATTTATGGTTTAGTTTGCACCAGAAAAGAGGGAAGAGGTAATGCATGTGAATGTTTATTCATGTTATCACAGCTGTTATGTAATGATTAATTGCAAATGAACGTTGTGTGGTGTCAAGTAACATTCCTATGTTCGGGTTGCTCTTGTGTAGTGTGTGGAAGGGGGTTGATATTTTTCTGTGTACCCATGTATGTGTTCATTTATTATTGGTGGGGTGTGGAGTTTCAACATATGTTCAATTTTGTTTTGTCATGATTTTGGAATGCTTACCATATATATGTATTGTATATACTGTTTTAAATAAAATATATAAAAAATTTTAGCAAGAACTCATTTAAAATTAAGACCTTTCTAAAATTTTCTCTTATACGTTTAAATATATATATTTTTCATTTATGTTAATGTAAAAATTTATAATTTTGTACCAAAAGAAACTTAGAAAACTTACCTAACCTTGTTATAACAAGCGCAATTTAATTTAGCCTAACCCAACTAAATATATTTTAGATACGTTAACATTAATTTAATAATAAACAAACACAATGAAATATATTTTTTTCGTTATGTTCAGAATGATTTTGGCGAAATTATTGCAAACACAAATTTTCGCTTGTATATATATATATACATATATATATATATATATATATATATATATATATATATATATATATATATATATAATATATATATATATATATGCAAAAAGATCACAGTAATCAGGTGATATCAAAATATGCAAGACAACCACTATGAAAAAATAGAGGAATTCCAAGCGCTTTCGTGACTACTCACATTATCAAGGAACTATAAAAGGAAACATGACAAGAGGACTTATATAAGGGGCAAGAATACACCTCACAGTCACATCACACTAACAAAGACTACACCTCACAGTAGCGTAACATCGCACGACTTAAAAATAACTTAGATTTAGTTGATAAATTAAGCACCTTGACTGATTTAAATGATTTCAATATGGTTAGTTTTGATGTTACCTCCTTGTTTACAAAAGTTCCAGTTGATGATTTACTAAGTTTCTTATCTGAAGAACTGGTTAATTATGATTTACCATTGCCAGTTCCTACTATCATTAAACTTATTAAACTTTGTATTGTTGATGCAAAATTTGTATTTAATGATGAGTTTTACACACAGAAGTTTGGTATGGCAATGGGCAATCCTCTTTCACCTGTTCTTAGTAACTTATATATGGAATTTTTCGAAACAAGATTGCTTAACACTATCCTTCCCAATAGAGCTAAGTGGTATAGATATGTTGATGATATTTTGTGCCTTATGCCTAAGAATGTAGACATAAACCATTTCCTTGTTAAATTAAATAGCTTAGCTCATTCTATAAATTTTACTGTTGAATTCGAAGTAAATAACTCATTGCCCTTCCTAGATGTTTTTATTATTAAGGGTAACATTGATTTTAAATTTAAAATTTACAGAAAACCTACAAATAATTGTTCCTATGTACACTATTACTCTTCACATCAAGATAGAGTTAAAGTGTTGGTTTTTTCTTCAATGTTTTTGAGAGCTTTACGTATTTGTAGTCCAGAGTTCATAGATGAAGAAATCTCTAAAATTTATGAAATAGCTAATGATTTAAAATACCCTATAAACATAATTGATAAATCTTTTAAAATAGCTAGGAATACTTTTTACAATCCCAAAAGGGACAACCAACCTTATTCAACCAAAAATATGTTGGTTCTCCCTTACCATGAAAACTTGGTTGATATGCCTTCCTTTCTTAAGAATTTTAATATCAAAGTTGTATTTAAAAATCTTGATACAGTAAAAAGACTTTTGATAAAAATTCCCCCAAAATGCTGACGGATGTGTCTATAAGATTCCTGTAAAATATGCGATAAAGTTTATTATGGTCAAACTGGTAAAAGTCTTGAACTAAGATTAAAACAACATAAATATAGCATTAGAACTGGACAAGATTCTAATGCTCTATTTATTCATGTGAGAGATTTTAACCATCCAATTGATTTTCAAAATGCTGAGAAGGTTGTATCAAGCAAGTCCATGGTTGAGAGGAATATAATAGAATCATGTTTCATTAAAAGCAGTTTTGAAAATAATATGAATATTTCTTTTGGTTTATATAAATTGGATTCTTTTATAATTAATAAAATTTGGGAAGAATTTAATGATAAATTGGACTAATCTTAATTCTTGGGGAGAGTTTCAGGTCCTTTCTTGTTTTCCCCTTCAAAGAGTCGTGCGATGTTACGCTACTGTGAGGTGTAGTCTTTGTTAGTGTGATGTGACTGTGAGGTGTATTCTTGCCCCTTATATAAGTCCTCTTGTCATGTTTCCTTTTATAGTTCCTTGATAATGTGAGTAGTCACGAAAGCGCTTGGAATTCCTCTATTTTTTCATAGTGGTTGTCTTGCATATATATATATATATATATATATATATATATATATATATATATATATATATATATATATATATATATATATATATATATATATATATATATATCGTGCCGATTAGGTAAAACTTGCGATTTTGGCTTAAATAGCAACGCTCACCTTAAGAACATAAGAACATAAGAAAGGAGGAACACTGCAGCAGGCCTGTTGGCCCATACTAGGCAAGTCCTTCACAATCCGTCCCACTAACAGAATATTTGCTCAACCCAATTTTCAATGCTACCCAAGAAATAAGCTTTGACAATTCTACCCACTCATGCGGAGTCCCACTCAAATCCAACCCTCTCACTCATGAATTTATCCAACCTAAATTTGAAACTACCCAAGGTCATAGCTTCAATAACCCTACTAGGCAGACTGTTCCACTCATCAACTACCCTATTTCCAAACCAATACTTTCCTATATCCTTTCTAAATCTAAACTTATCTAACTTGAATCCATTATTGCGGGTTCTCTCTTGGAGAGATATCCTCAAGACCTTATTTATATCCCCTTTGTTAATACCCATTTTCCACTTGTATACCTCGATCATGTCTCCCTCATTCTACGTCTTACAAGTGAATGTAATTTTAGGGTCTTCAATCTTTCTTCGTAAGGAAGATTTCTAATGCTATGTATTAATTTAGTCATTCTACGCTGAATGTTTTCTAACGAATTTATGTCCATTCTGTAATATGGAGACCAGAACTGAGCTGCGTAATCTAGGTGAGGCCTACTAATGATGTATAAAGCTGTAATATAACCTCTGGACTTCTGTTGCTAACAATTCTTGATATAAATCCCAGTAATCTATTTGCCTTATTACGTACGCTTAGGCATTGCTGTCTTGGTTTAAGGTTGCTGCTTACCATCACCCCCAAGTCCTTCTCGCAATCTGTATGGCTAAGTTCTACGTTATTTAACTTATAAGTGCTTGGGTTATGGACACTCCCGAGCTTCAGAACCTTGCATTTATCTACATTGAACTGCATCTGCCACTTTTCTGACCACGAATTAAGTTTGTCTAAATCTTCCTGAAGTTCTATGACATCTATGTTTGAATCAATTATCCTACCTATCTTCGTGTCGTGGCGAATTTGCTCATATCACTAGTAATTCCTCATCAAGGTCATTGATATATTTATAAATAACAATGGGCCTAAGACTGATCCCTGTGGAACACCACTTGTTACAAGTCCCCATTCGGATTTAACCCCATTTATGCACACTCTCTGCTTCCTATTGGTGAGCCATGACTCGATCCATGACAGCACTTTTCCCCAATGCCATGAGCTGCCACTTTTAACAGTCTCTGGTGCGGTACTCTATCAAAAGCCTTACTAAAGTCTAAATAAACAATATCGAATTCTTTATCGTGATCAACAGCCTCAAAAGCTTTACTAGAAGGTTAATAAATTAGATAGGCAGGAACGGCCCTCGTGAATCCATGCTGGGTATCATTAATCAAATTATGGTTATCTAGATGGCTTCTAATAATATCAGCTATAATTGACTCTAGTAATTTGCCTACAATTGAGGTCAGCTTATTGCAGTAGTTTGACGGTAGTGACTTGTCCCCTGCTTTAAAAATAGGAATTACATTAGCCATCTTCCACATATCAGACACTACACCTG